>CM077034.1:12889969-13127246 GCA_039090855.1 Macrothele yani | reverse complement strand
AAAGAAGGCACGTGTCGTGAGCTGGATTGGAGAGTATTATAAGATTTGACCAATGAAAGACGGCACGTGTCGTAAGCTGGCATGGAGAGTATACAAGGTGTGACCAATGAAAGAAGGCACGTGTTGTGAGTTGGCTTGGAGAGTATATGAGGTGTAACCAAAGGAAGAAGACACGTGTCGTGAGCTGACTTGGAGAGTATATGAGGTGTGACCAATGAAAGGAGGCACGTGTCGTGAGCTGGCTTGGAGAGTATATAAGGTGTGACCAATGAAAGAAGGCACGTGTCGTAAGCTGGCATGGAGAGTATACAAGGTGTGAGCAATGAAAGAAGGCACGTGTCGTGAGCTGGATTGGAGAGTATTATAAGATTTGACCAATGAAAGACGGCACGTGTCGTAAGCTGGCATGGAGAGTATACAAGGTGTGACCAATGAAAGAAGGCACGTGTCGTGAGCTGGATTGGAGAGTATTATAAGATTTGACCAATGATAGACGGCACGTGTCGTCAGCTGGCTTGGAGAGTATATCAGGTGTGACCAATGAAAGAAGGCACGTGTCGTGAGCTGGCTTGGAGAGTATATAAGGTGTGACCAATGAAAGAAAGCACGCGTCGTGAGCTGGTTTGGAGAGTATATAAGGTGTGACCAATGAAAGAAGGCACGTGTCGTGAGCTGGCTTGGAGAGTATATAAGGTGTGACCAATAAAATAAGGCACGTGTCGTGAGCTGGCTTGGAGAGTATATAAGGTGTGACCAATGAAAGAAGGCACGTGACGTGAGCTGGCTTGGAGAGTATGTAAGGTGTGACCAATGAAAGAAAGCACGTGTCGCCTTGACTTAGACACATCATTTGGTTTATTATTGGATTATTCTATACCCTTGACTTAGACACATAATCTGGTTTATCATTGGCTTATTATTCTATAGCCTTGACTTAGGCACATCATTTGGTTTATTTTTGGATTATTCTTTACCCTTCACTTATACCCTTCAGTTGGTTCATTATTGCCTTATTATTCTAAACCCTTCACTTAGACACATAGTTTGGTTTATTATTGGCTTATTATTCTATAGCCTTGACTTTGGCACATCATTTGGTTTATTATTGGATTTTTCTTTATCCTTGACTTATACCATATAAGTTGGTTTATTTTTGCCCTATTATTCTAAACCCTTAACTTAGACACATAAGTTGGTTTAGTACTGGCTTGTCATTCTATAACCTTGACTTAGACACATAAGTTGGTTTATTATTGCTTTATTATTCAGTAGCCTTCACTTAGACACACAATTTGGTTTAGTACTGGCTTATTATTCTAAAGATTTGACTTAGACACACAATTTGGTATATTATTGGCTTATTATTCTACAGCCTTGACTTAGACACACAATTTGGTTTAGTACTGGCTTATTATTCTAAAGATTTGACTTAGACACACAATTTGGTATATTATTGGCTTATTATTCTATAGCCTTGAGTTAGACACATAATTTGGTTCATTATTGGCTTATCATTCTATACCCTTGACTTAGACACATAAGTTGGTTTATTATTGCTTTGTTATTCTATAGCCTTGACTTAGACACAGAATTTGGTTTAGTACTGGCTGATTATTCTATAGCCTTGACTTAGACACACAATTTGGTTTAGTTCTGGCTTATTATTCTAAAGATTTGACTTAGACACACAATTTGGTATATTATTGGCTTATTATTCTATAGCCTTGACTTAGACACATCGTTTGGTTTATTATTGGATTATTCTATGCCCTTGACTTATACCTATAAGTTGATTTATTATTGCTTTATTATTCTAAACCCTTGACTTAGACACATCAGTTGTTTTATTATTGCCTTATTATTCTAAACCCTTCACTTAGACACATAGTTTGGTTTATTATTGGCTTATTATTCTATAGCCATGACTTTGGCACATCATTTGGTTTATTATTGGATTTTTCTTTATCCTTGACTTATACCATATAAGTTGGTTTATTTTTGCCCTATTATTCTAAACCCTTGACTTAGACACATAAGTTGGTTTAGTACTGGCTTGTCATTCTATAACCTTGACTTAGACACATAAGTTGGTTTATTATTGCTTTATTATTCAATAGCCTTCACTTAGACACATAAGTTGGTTTAGTACTGGCTTATTATTCTACAGCTTTGACTTAGACACACAATTTGGTATATTATTGGCTTATTATTCTATACCCTTGAATTAGACACATAATTCGGTTCATTATTGGCTTATCATTCTATACCTTTGACTTATACACATAAGTTGGTTTATAATTGCTTTGTTATTCTATAGCCTTGACTTATACACATCAGTTGGTTTATTATTGCTTTGTTATTCTATAGCCTTGACTTAGACACAGAATTTGGTTTAGTACTGGCTTATTATTCTAAAGATTTGACTTAGACACACAATTTGGTACATTATTGGCTTATTATTCTATAGCCTTGACTTAGACACATCGTTTGGTTTATCATTGGATTATTCTATGCCCTTGACTTATACCTATAAGTTGGTTTATTATTGTTTTATTATTCTAAACCCTTGACTTAGACACATCAGTTGGTTTATTATTGCTTTGTTATTCTAAAGCCTTGACTTAGAAACATAAGTTGCCTTATTATTGCCTTATTATTCTATACCCTTGAGTTAGACACACAATTTGGTTCATTATTGGCTTATCATTCTATACCTTTGACTTAGACACATAAGTTGGTTTATTATTGCTTTGTTATTCTATAGCCTTGACTTAGACACAGAATTTGGTTTAGTACTGGCTTATTCTATAGCCTTGGCTTAGACACACAATTTGGTTTAGTACTGGCTTATTATTCTATAGCTTTGACTTAGACACGCAATTTGGTATATTATTGGCTTATTATTCTATAGCTTTGACTTAGACACACAATTTGGTATATTATTGGCTTATTATTCTATAGCTTTGACTTAGACACATCATTTGGTTTATTATTGGATTATTCTATACCCTTGACTTATACACATAAGTTGGTTTATTATTGCTTTATTATTCTAAACCCTTGACTTAGACACATCAGTTGGTTTATTATTGCTTTGTTATTCTACAGCCTCTGACTTAGAAACATAAGTTGGTTTATTATTTCCTTATTATTCTATACCCTTTGACTTAGACACATAATCTGGTTTATCATTGGCTTATTATTCTATAGCCTTGATTTAGGCACATCATTTGGTTTATTTTTGGATTATTCTTTTACCCTTCACTTATACCTTAAGTTGGTTTTTATTATTGCCTTATTATTCTAAACCCTTCACTTAGACACATAGTTTGGTTTATCATTGACTTATTATTCTATAGCTTTGACTTAGGCACATCATTTGGTTTATTATGGGATTATTCTTTACCCTTGACTTAGGCACATCATTTGGTTTATTATGGGATTATTCTTTACTCCTTTGACTTATACACATAAGTTGGTTTATTATTGCATTATTATTCTACCCTTCACTTATACCCTTAAGTTGGTTTATTATTGATTATTCTATACCCTTGACTTATACACATAAGTTGGTTTATTATTGCTTTATTATTCTATAGCCTTGGACTTAGACACATCAGTTGGTTTATTATTGCTTTGTTATTCTACAGCCTTGACTTAGAAACATAAGTTGGTTTATTATTTCCTTATTATTCTATACCCTTGACTTAGACACATAAGTTGGTTTATCATTGGCTTATTATTCTAAACCCTTGACTTAGACACATCAGTTGGTTTATTATTGCCTTAATATTCTGTACCCTTCACTTAGAAACATAAGTTGTTTTATTTTTGCTTTATTTGCTATACTTTGGCTTAAAATTATAAGACGTTTTATTATTGCCTTATTCTTCTACACATAAAAACTCATTCATAAGAAAAAAGAAAGATATGTTTTGTTTTGTTTCTTTGCCTGATAAGGAAACAGTTTTCAAAAATACATTTTCATCGGCGAAGAATTAACGAAGTAGATATCATTTCAACTCTTTTAATGAAACAGCTCAATTTTTTTACATTCAGTTGTGTTCGAAATTTTTATTAACCCATAGGTAACTCCTGTGTGTTTGACTGTCGAAGCAAACTGCTTTGTTCAAGAATTGGAAATCTATTTTTGACAATGAATCAAGAACAACATTTTTTTCTTCAGGGATTATCAATGTCAGTTCCGTTATGTTTCTGGCTTCACAAATAATCTTGAAGACTTCTTTCACAACCATCGAATTCCGGTCACCATTCAATTTTATTTGCAGCTTGTGTAAATTCCTGAGACACGGAATACGTCGGAAGGGCTCGTTGCACAATACTGTACAATTCAAGGAAATATAATTCAGTGACAGTTCTTCTAAATGTGGGCACATTTTCAGCATATATTGCAGATCTTTTGTGTCCAATGACATTTCTCTTATCATTTCTCCAAGAGATAAGGACTTTAATTGATGTCCTTTGCTGGTCCAGAACATCTTCATGTTTTCTCTGAGACGATCACTGCTTTCACAGAAAAGCGAAATGCTTCTCAGATGAGTGAGTTTGCACATGGCCTGCATCTGCTCCGTGTATCTGGAATTATCATTACTTATGGATAACTCTAATTTCTCTAATTCCGGACAACTTCCAAGAGCAGCTTCCCAGTTTCCCTTGAATTTTAGACAACAAAGAGACGTTAGCTGCACATTTAATCGTTCCATTCCGCATTTCTTTTCTGCTCCCTGTCAATCTTACACAGGGCGTGAAGTACGTCTTTAAAGGGATAGGTGATAAAATATCGAAGTGTTGGCATATGTGTTAAAACGCAAGCAACTCCAGCCTTGCTGGCTTGTCCAGAAGATATATGGAAATTCAAGAGTTGCAATGGACTCTTCATTCCACATTCATTTGTGTAGCAGCAACTTCGAATATCTTCGTAATCAAGTCTTTTATGACCACAGAGTATAAAGAGGGCATCATCACTAATGTTCGTGCCAAGCAGATTTAGAGATTTCAGTTTATTGAGGGAGCTGACAATAATTTCTATGGTCCTCACATTGAGAGACTGGAATAGTTCCAAATTCAGAACTGTCAAGTTCTTCATGTTTCTGAGGAAAGGATTGTATACAGCCGAATCCTGGTCCATTCCGGCGGAAGAAAATGACTTCAAGTCCTGAAACAAGAAAAAGGGAATTCTGATCACTGAACAAATGCAACTAAATCCTATTTATGCACAAATATTTATATTTCACCATAAGAATAAAACAAATGCTTTCATGAGTATTTATTTGGTCATTTCCTGCCTTCACAGGCTGTCTACCAAATTCGGAAAACAAAAATTTCATGATCAATAAGAAATTTCCATGACTACTTTTAAAAGACTTATAACGAAGTAAATTTCTCCGTCAATTTTGGTCTACGCCGGGATTTGAACCCGAGGCCTCTTATTCCGGAAGAAGTCGCTCTACCAACTGAGCTACGCAGACATTTGTTCTGAATCCTATCTGCCCTCTTTCGGGGGGGGGGACATGGCCCACGGGTCAGCCGTGACCATGAATCGTTGCAGGCAGCCATCCACTGTAGAACGTGCACTTGAGAACTCCCAGTCAATCTGCTGTGTGGAATGCAACATCACACATTTTTATTTTTCGAAGCGCTGGAGAAGGAATTCCCTGATTTTTCCTGTCTCGCGGTGTGGAAATAACATCACACCAATGCGAGATTTTGAACAACCCGGTCATCCGGATAGTTCGGGCGCCATTATAACGAAGTAAATTTCTCCGTCATTTTTGGTGTACGCCGGGATTCGAACCCGAGGCCGCTTATTCCGGAACAAGTCGCTCTACCAACTGAGCTACGCAGACATTTGTTCTGGAATCCTATCTGCCTTTATGTCGTGTGCGTCCTGCTGGCAGGTACGTCACAGACTTAAAGGAATCTTATACACTGAAGTGCCAGAAAAACTGGTACAGACGAGCTTATGCAAAATACATAGCTACTTCACCTATGCGCGTACTAGGTTGCGTCCGCCAGTGCGTATATAAAGCGATAGACATCCTTGCCAGCTGTCAGAGCTGTTTTCGGCACGAGAATGACAAGTAATAACGATTTAAAGCGATTTTCAACGCGGTGTCATAGTTGGCGCTCGTGAGATGAGCCATAGTATTTCGGAGGTAGAAACGAAGTTCGGATTTTCACGGACGACCATTGCAAGGGTGTAACCGTGACTACAAGAAATCCGGCTAAACCTCCAACCTACGATACAAGTGTGGCCGTAAAAAGACATTGGGTAAACGTAACCATCGTCGGCTGTCAAGAATCGTTTCACGCGACACTCTCGCAGGTAGCATCGGAATTCAATGCTGGAGCCTCAACAAGCATCAGCGTCCGGACTGTGAAACGTACCCTGTACGATATGGGCTTTGGGAGCCGACTCCCAATTCGAGTCCCTTTGTTGGGTGCACGACACAGAGCTATGCGCCTCGCTTGGGCACGGCAACACCGCCCCTAGACACTTGATGACTGGAAACAAGTAGCCTGGCCTGACGAGTCGTGTTTCCAACTGTATCGGGGAAATGGATGGATTCGTGTGTGGCGCAAACCCCATGAAGCCATGGATCCCACCTGTCAACAGGAAACTGTACCGGCTGGTGGGGGGTCCGTAATGGTATGGGGTGTGTTTAGCTGGACTTCACTGGGACCCCTGGTACGTCTACAAACGTCTGTCACCGGCCAATGATATGTGCGCATCAGTTCTCACTAGGTACACCCGTTCATGCCCTGCATTCATGCTGATGGGTTGAGCCTGTTCCCACAAGACAATGCACCTCCACATTATGGTTAGAGGAGCACTCATCTGAGTTTGGAGTTTTGTCATTTCCATTCAAGTCCCCATATATGGACGTGATAGAACACATTTGGGATACCATGCAACGCGCTATCGAACACAGGAATCCGAGATCTCGGAATACACCCGAATTGTGGAACGCTCTACAGGAAGTATGGTGTGCATTGCCTACAGCATATTTCCAGAAGCTAACGGAGTCCATGCCGCGTCGTGTTTCTGCAGTCCTGCGCTCCCATGGAGGACCTACAAAGTGTTAGACTGGTGTACTAGTTTTTCTGGCACTTCAGTGTATATATATGTATACACTGGAGAAGATGGAATCAGGAGAAGATGGAATTACTGTAGACATCATACAAGAAGCAAGTGGAGAAATCGAAACAGTACTCGCCCAAATTTTCACTCGATGCCTTAATGAAGGGAAGATTCCTGAGGATTGGAACAATGCTACAATGATCCTGCTACATAAGAAAGGTGACATTGAGGATCTCGGAAACTACAGACCTATCAGCCTCCTATCAGTGGTTTATAAAATCTTCACTAAAGTTCTTTCACACCGCTTGAAGGTGACACTGGACATGGCTCAACCGAGAGAACAAGCTGGATTCAGGAGTGGCTACGGTACAATAGATCATATCCACGTACTGAGAGAACTAATTGAAAGAGCGAGGGAATATGAACTTCCATTGTGCATGGCTTTTATCGATTATGAAAAAGCCTTTGATTCGGTGAAACCATCAGCAGTTACCACGGCTCTGAAATCCTGCGGCGTTGAAGATGCATACATTAATATTATTAATAACATCTATGAAAATGCAAGTGCAAAGATTCGGCTGTTTGAAAATACAACACACATAAAAATTGGAAAAGGAGTGAGACAAGGTGACACCATATCTCCGAAGCTCTTTAATGCGACATTGGAAAATGTCTTTCAATCACTGAACTGGGAAAACAAAGGGATAAAGATTAATGGAGATTATCTAACTCACCTTCGTTTTGCTGATGACGTAGTCCTTTTTGCAACTAGCCCATCAGAGCTACAGAGTATGATCCAGGAACTTGCTGACAAGAGTAAAGAAGTGGGATTAAAAATGAACTTTCAGAAGACAAAAGTGATGTTCAATGCTTTTACAAGAAATGAAGATTTATCGATTGATGGAGAAAAGCTGGAGATAACAGACACGTACGTTTATCTTGGACAGCAGATATCAAGTGAGGGTCACATTGATGAAGAAATTAATCGGCGTACAAAACTTGCCTGGAGAGCTTTTGGAAGAAACAGCATAATTTTCAAGAGCAATATGCCATTATGTCTTAAAAGAAAAGTGTTTGATCAATGCATCCTTCCAGTGCTTACGTATGGTGCAGAGACGTGGACCTTAACTAAAAGAGACATACAAAGACTGCAGACAACTCAAAGCAGCATGGAGAGGTGCATGCTTGGTGTAACCAGGAGAGATAAGAAGAGGAACTCGTGGATCCGAAAAATGACAAGAGTGGAAGACATCATGATCAGAGTTAAATCCCTGAAATGGCAATGGGCTGGACATACTGCCAGAAGGACAGATCATCGATGGACAGCCGAAATTTTAGATTGGATTCCGAGGGACAGGAAAAGACCCAGAAGAAGACCACATGGGAGATGGGTGGATGAAATTCGAAAGTATGCAGGGGTGACATGGAGGAGACTGGCACAAGACAGACCGTTGTGGAGGAAACTTGGGGAGACCTTCGTCCAGCAGTGGATTGATAATGGTTGACAATGATGATGATGATGATATGTATATACACTGACAGAAAAAAAATCCCAACACCACGAAAAATAGTTGTAGAGGAATGAAATGGCGGCAATACATTTGTATAGGTAACATATTTAATCGATTAAGGTTTCAAGATCACAGCTTAATGTAAGCGCGAGAAGAGCCATTTTAAATGTGAAATGCTGGTACATTAATAACCGGTGTAACCGCCAGAATGTTGAATGCAAGCACGCAAACGTTCATGCATTGTGTCGTACAGGTGCTGGATGTAAGTTTGTGGGATGGAGTTCCATGCCTGTTGCACTTGGTCGGTCAATACAGGGACGGTTAATGCTGGTTGGGGGTGACGCTGGAGTTGTCGTCCAATGATGTCCCATACGTGCTCGATTGGTGAAAGATCTGGTGATCTAGCAGGCCACGGCAACATGTCGACACTGTGTAGAGCATGTTGGGTTACAACAGCGGTATGCGGGCGAGCGTTATCCTGTTGGAAAACACCCCCTTTGGAGTGCTGTTCATGAATGGCAGCACAACAGGTTGAACCACCAAACCGACGTACAACTGTGCCGTCAGGGTGCGTGGGATAACCACGAGAGTGCTCCTGCTGTCATAGGAAATTGCTCCCCAGACCATAACTCCAGGTGTAGGTCCAGTGTGTCTCGGCCGCAGACAGGTTGGTTGCAGGCGCTCACCTGGTCTCCTTCTAGCCAACACACGGCCATCACTGGCACCCAGGCAAAACCGGCTTTCATCAGAAAACACAACAGATCTCCACTCCGTCCTCCATTGAGCTCTACCTTGACACCACTGACGTCGCAAACGGCAGTGGTTTGGAGTAAGTGGAATGCACGCTACAGGGCGTCTGGCTCGGAGCTGTCCTTCAAGTAACCGATTTGTAACAGTTCGTTGTGTCACTGTGGTGGCAACTACAGCTCGAATTGCTGCCGCAGACGCGGTACGATGCGCCACGGCCATACGCCGTACACGGCGGTCTTCCTTCTCAGTAGTGCCACGTGGCCGGCCGGAACCCGGTCTTCTTGAGGCAGTACCTTCCCTTGACCACCGCTGCCAACAATCATGCACTGTGGCTAAATTCCTGCCAAGTCGTTCTGTAATATTGCGGAAAGAAAATCCACCTTCTCGTAGCCCTATTACACGACCTCGTTCAAACTCCGTGAGCTGTTGATAATGGCTTCTTCGTCTTCTTAAAGGCATTCTTGACTAACATCAACACACTACGTCGAATCTCAACGATAACTAACGCTCACGAACGTTACAGCGCGTATTTACAGCAAACCTGCTTTGCATGTTCCGAGGGGCGCTACTAGCGCCACACGTATGCGCCGAGCGCGAAATTTGCATAGACGTCATCTTACAGATGTACTCTCACCGCCTACCAACTGTCGTTTATCTAACACAACCCCTTCTTTGTGTTGGGATTTTTTTTTTCCGTCAGTGTATATACTGTACAAGGTGATTCCTAAAGTCCTAAGTCATCTTAATAATTTGGGAACAAAGACAGCCAGAGCTATGGAAGTAAGGTATGATATAGTAAAACAACCATGTGCTATCGGATGAGAGTGATTGCAGCGCCCCTAGTGGCAAATTGTGGAAGTTAGAACTCCTATCTCGGAAACTATAAGAGATACGGGAAAGAGATCAACTAGAAACTTGTAGAGCATCAATGAATTAGTAGGAAATGAGATATGGTGGAAACGGCTGAGGTAAGTAGAAAGCTGGAAACGTGAGAGAAACACAAGGTTTATTATACTCAGGCATGAATACAAATGGAGTACATTGGTGGTATTTAATGCAACAGCGATACTTACATAACGTTGCGTTTAGCGTAAATAGGGTTCAATATGGCCACCGTCTGCGACAATACACATTTGAATGCGAGACAGAACTTCCCACTGTACGTTCGCCAGCATAACAGCTGCCACGCTCTCACACGCAGCGACGATACGCAGTCTGAGATCGTGGAGACTCGTCGGTTCCCCCTGTATACGTGACCCTTTAGGTAACTCCAGAGGAAGAAATCCATGGGAGTCAGATACGGGGATCGTGGAGGCCACGCTACGGAACCACCTTAACCGATGATCTGTGGCCCGAAAGTGTCTGACAGAAAGTGTTCTACCGCTGTTGGTTGATGTGCCGGCATGCTGAATTCATAATGAGCATACATCTTGCATAGACAGATCATCTAGCCACTCAGGTGATGTGCTTTGTAACAGCTGCAGGTATCTTCGTCCATTTAATGCGCCCTCATAGAACAGAAAGCAATTGAAAACAACCAAAGCCTAAAGATAGCAAAGGGACATCTCAGTAAGGGGAAAAAACAGATTATGGCACTGAGAAAGAAGATGGTTCTGTAACAAGAAATAGAGGCGAAATTTTGACAAGAGTGAAAGATTTCTACTCCAAATTATATGAAAGGGATGATATATGCACTCCAGACATCATAAAAGATACCAGTACCAGAGCTCTTCCAGTCCTTCCAGCAGAAGTTGCACATGCAATCAAGAACATGAAGCGGGGAAAAGCTCCAGGAGAAGATGGAATTACTGTAGACATCATACAAGAAGCAAGTGGAGAAATCGAAACAGTACTCGCCCAAATTTTCACTCGATGCCTTAATGAAGGGAAGATTCCTGAGGATTGGAACAACGCTACAATGATCCTGCTACATAAGAAAGGTGACATTGAGGATCTCGGAAACTACAGACCTATCAGTAGTTTATAAAATCTTCACTAAAGTTCTTTCACACCGCTTGAAGGTGACACTGGACATGGCTCAACCGAGAGAACAAGCTGGATTCAGGAGTGGCTACAGCACAATAGATCATATCCACGTACTGAGAGAACTAATTGAAAGAGCGAGGGAATATGAACTTCCATTGTGCATGGCTGTTATCGATTATGAAAAAGCCTTTGATTCGGTGAAACCATCAGCAGTTGCAATGGCTCTGAAATCCTGCGGTATTGAAGATGCATACATTAATATTATTAATAACATCTATGAAAATGCAAGTGCAAAGATTCGGCTGTTTGAAAATACAACACACATAAAAATTGGAAAGGGAGTGAGACAAGGTGACACCATATCTCCAAAGCTCTTTTAATGCCACATTGGAGTGGTGTTTTTCAGTCGCTGAGCTGGGAAAACAAGGATAAAGATTAATGGAGATTATCTAACCCACCTTCGTTTTGCTGATGACGTAGTCATTTTTGCAACTACCCCATCAGAGATGCAGAGTATGATCCAGGATCTTGCTGACAAGAGTAAAGAAGTGGGATTAAAAAATGAACTTTCAGAAGACAAAAGTGATGCTCAATGCTTTTACAAGAAATGAAGATTTATCGATTGATGGAGAAAAGCTGGAGATAACAGACAAGTACGTTTATCTTGGACAGCAGATATCAAGTGAGGGTCACATTGATGAAGAAATTAATCGGCGTACAAAACTTGCCTGGAGAGCTTTTGGAAGAAACAGCATAATTTTCAAGAGCAATATGCCATTATGTCTTAAAAGAAAAGTGTTTGATCAATGCATCCTTCCAGTGCTTACGTATGGTGCAGAGACGTGGACCTTAACTAAAGGGACATACAAAGGCTGCAGACAACTCAAATCAGCATGGAGAGGTGCATGCTTGGTGTAACCAGGAGAGATAAGAAGAGGAACTCGTGGATCCGAAAAATGACAAGAGTGGAAGACATCATGATCAGAGTTAAATCCCTGAAATGGCAATGGGCTGGACATACTGCCAGAAGGACAGATCATCGATGGACAGCCGAAATTTTAGATTGGATTCCAAGGGACAGGAAAAGACCCAGAAGAAGACCACATGGGAGATGAGTGGATGAAATTCGAAAGTATGCAGGGGTGACATGGAGGAGACTGGCGCAAGACAGACCGTTGTGTAGGAAACTTGGAGAGACCTTCGTCCAGCAGTGGATTGATAATGGTTGACAATGATGATGATGATGATGATTATAAATATATATACACTGCTGGCCACCCAAAATCCAACACCAAGATGGACACGAGATAGCAAATCCAGATTTACTGGACACATACCAGATTTACTGGACACATAACAGCAGATACAAGGATGAAACGATTGAGCTTACAAGCCCGTGTGACTTGCGGAACACGCAGACATCAATAGTTCGTGTGGTCCCCCATGGCTGGCAATAACGGCCGCTACACGCCGCGGCATCGAAAGAAAGAGGTTTTGGATGTGGGCTTGTGGTATGTCGGTCCAGGCTGCTTCCACACGTTGCCACAGTTCATCAGGCGTAGCCGCATGTGGTGCTTTCCGGGCCACTCGGTTGCCGATCAGCGACCAGACGTATTCGATGGGCGACATATCGGGAGAACAGGCGGGCCACCTGGTGGGCCGTGAAGAATTGTTGCACGATACGGGCTACGTGTGGGCGCGCATCCTCTTCTTGAAACGTGGCCGCTGGCAGGTCCTGCAGGTAAAGGAGGACTTACCTGCAGTCTCCAAAACGTCAGAGATTGTGCGGTGGCTGTTCAGTGTACCGGCGATGCGCACCGGAGGGGTGCGGGTGTCATATCCAATTTCGCCCCAAACCATAACGCCAGGAGACGGACCGGTATGGCGATGCATAATGCAGGTGTCGTACAGTCTCTCGCCGCGGTGCCGCCACACGTGGATGCGACCATCGCGGTGTTGCAAGCAGAAGCGGGATTCGTCGGAGAAGACAATGTCGTGCCATTCCGTAGTCCAGGTGCGGTGTTCAACGGCCCACTGCCGCCGCACTCGATGGTAATCGGAGAAATGAGCGCCGTGCGACAAGTCCCCGCTCCTGCAGACGACGTTGAACGGTACGCGCTGACACAAGTTGTTGCGCAACACACCCTAATTCCTGCGCTAACGTTCGTGATGTGGCGGTGCGAGCCGTCAATGCCCGCCCCGCACAACATGGCGGTCCTCTCGTTCGGTGGAGTGCCGCGGCCGCGGCAATCGCTCACTTCGGTCCGTCCGTCCCTCCTGCACTCACCTAATCCATACTCGCCTCACTGTGGCTGGATGTTGTCCCACACGGGCGCCGATGTCTCGGTACGATAAACGGCTGTCGCGATAAGCCACTATTCGTCCTCTGTCGAACTCCGAAACTTGCTGGAATGACTGCCGTATTCTACGACGAGGCATCAGGAAACTTCCCACGAACAGGTCCGGCAGCACAACACACTTCCCCTACTTACACCCCGCCTTCTGTGCACCCTTCTTATAGTGCTTCTTGGTGGTGCGCCGGGCGCACATGATTTGCATATGCCCTGCAATGCTAATCGTTTGCATGTCCTCTCGCGAGCGAAGCATGCTGCGAATTTCAGGCCAATCAGATGCTTCCTTCTTGGTGTTGCATTTTGGGTGGCCAGCAGTGTATATACATCATCATCATCATCATCATTGTCAACCATTATCAATCCACTGCTGGACGAAGGTCTCCCCAAGTTTCCTCCACAACGGTCTGTCTTGTGCCAGTCTCCTCCATGTCACTCCTGCATACTTTCGAATTTCATCCACCCATCTCCCATGTGGTCTTCTTCTGGGTCTTTTCTTGTCCCTTGGAATCCAATCTAAAATTTCGGCTGTCCATCGATGATCTGTTCTTCTGGCAGTATGTCCAGCCCATTGCCATTTCAGGGATTTAACTCTGATCATGATGTCTTCCACTCTTGTCATTTTTCGGATCCACGAGTTCCTCTTCTTATCTCTCCTGGTTACACCAAGCATGCACCTCTCCATGCTGATTTGAGTTGTCTGCAGCCTTTGTATGTCCCTTTAGTTAAGGTCCACGTCTCTGCACCATACGTAAGCACTGGAAGGATGCATTGATCAAACACTTTTCTTTTAAGACATAATGGCATATTGCTCTTGAAAATTATGCTGTTTCTTCCGAAAGCTCTCCAGGCAAGTTTTGTACGCCGATTAATTTCTTCATCAATGTGACCCTCACTTGATATCTGCTGTCCAAGATAAACGTACGTGTCTGTTATCTCCAGCTTTTCTCCATCAATCAATAAATCTTCATTTCTTGTAAAAGCATTGAACATCACTTTTGTCTTCTGAAAGTTCATTTTTAATCCCACTTCTTTACTCTTGTCAGCAAGTTCCTGGATCATACTCTGCAGCTCTGATGGGGTAGTTGCAAAAATGACTACGTCATCAGCAAAACGAAGGTGGGTTAGATAATCTCCATTAATCTTTATCCCTTTGTTTTCCCAGCTCAGCGACTGAAAAACACCCTCCAATGTGGCATTAAAAAGCTTCGGAGATATGGTGTCACTTTGTCTCACTCCCTTTCCAATTTTTATGTGTGTTGTATTTTCAAACAGCCGAATCTTTGCACTTGCATTTTCATAGATGTTATTAATAATATTAATGTATGCATCTTCAATACCGCAGGATTTCAGAGCCGTGGTAACTGCTGATGGTTTCACCGAATCAAAGGCTTTTTCATAATCGATAAAAGCCATGCACAATGGAAGTTCATATTCCCTCTCTCTTTCAATTAGTTCTCTCAGTACGTGGATATGATCTATTGTGCTGTAGCCACTCCTGAATCCAGCTTGTTCTCTCGGTTGAGGCATGTCCAGTATATACATATATATTATAAATCACCATCATCATCAGCCATTATCAATCCACTGCTGGATGAAGGTCTCCCCAAATTTTTCTACAATTGTCAGTTTTGGGCTTGACACCTCCATGTCACTTTAGCATATTTTCGAATTTAATCCATCCATCTCCCATAGGATCTTCTTCTGGGTCTTTTCCGTTCCCTCGAAATCCAGTCTAAAATTTTGACTGTCCAGCGGTGGTCCGTTAGTAGTGCAGGAACTGGGGGTTCTACATCAGTGGAGGATCAATGTTATCCTATGGAACCCTCCACTTTGGTGGGTGGAGGATAATGGGGTAGCGAAGGATCAGACCTTCCGCCATCTTGGGTGACTGCTTGGGACTGATAACGTCATGGGGAGTGTTGCAGGCGGGTTGACAGATAAAACTGCACCGTTTCAACATGACATCATAGGGCGGGGGAGTTAGTATTTGCAAAATTCTAATTTAATCATAACGCGATCTCGGCACGAAGGGTGGGTGACGTTACAAATTTTTTTATCTAACACGTGTTTATGGAAACTTTTCTTTCAGCCTCTCATCTTGAGAATTTTTTCTTTCTATTTCCTTCGGGTGATTTTTATATTTTTAATGTTTCTTTTCAAATAATTTGTTTTTCTTTATGCATTTTTTAAGATTCTTTACAGTTCTTCGATAAATAGTTTTATATACGTTCTACATTGCTGTTCTGGTAGATTAGAAGTTTCCCCGGTCAGCGTCATTTTTTCCCTCAGGGAATTTTACTGTGTGTGTGTTTTCAAATTCTTCTTGTTTTATTATAAACCTTTTCGTAGATGATTCTTTATTTTTCCCATTAAAATAATTTTTATTTAACAACGTTCGGAGATTTTGGTTTAAAATCTATATTAGGGAGCGAATATTCGAAGCTAAGTGTATTCGTAATTTGATCGAGTATTATTTCTAAGGCTATGATTTATTTTTGAATGTAATTTTTGCTACTTGGGAATTGTATCATTTTATTTTTCCTAAATAATTCTTTTTTTTGTATTTTATCAGTTATTTTTTCCACTTGGCAATTTTTTTTCATATAAATATTACTTTAAAAAATTTTGCTTTAAAGTAATTTTTTTATTTCTATTTTTTCTTCCTCTTAAACAATTTTTCGTACTTGATTTTAATGTATTCCTATACAACTTAAACCATTTTTGGTCTTACTTTTCGTGTAAGTGCACGTGAATTGTACAGATCTTTAGTGGTTGTACATAAAATTTGATTGTGACAGCATTTTTTTTTATTCTTACTTTATTTTCCTATTTCTTTCCAACAAAAGCTCCTTCACTATTATTTTCTTTTCCACATTTAACTTAAACTATTTTTTCAAAATGCTATTCCATACTAATATATATTCATTAAACTTTACGATGTATAAGCATTACTTTTTTCAAACTTCTCGATGTATCGGCATTATTCTACTTTTATTAAGACTTTATTTTTCCATTTTTTTCCATCAAAAAAATGTGTTTTTTCATTGTGGAAGACACTAAAAATAAAAAGAATAAAATAAAAGTGAACTTCGTTTATTAGGCGTAGAAAATAAGGGAATCAAAAGATGCATCTTTCGTTCCCTTATTTTCTACGCCTAATAAACGGTGTTCACTTTTTATTTTTTATTTTATTGTCTTCCACATTAATTGGGCGTACAGAAACCTGTTTCTTCATCGATCATATATATATTTGTTTCTTCATTATTATTTCTTTTCTATGTAACCTAAATTACCTTTCAGAAAAGCTATCCTATATTTGCGTTTCATAAAACTTCTCGATGTATCCAATTTATTTATTTTCAGGCTTTCCAAACTTCTGCTTAATTTTATTCTAACTTTGTATTTCGATTTCCTTCCAATAAACGTTTCTTAACGACATGATGTTGCAAGATGTACCAAAACTTCAAATGTCTCTTTCTACATAGCTTGCTCTATATTTCAGGTTCCATGTATGTGAAATACGCAAGCATTTTTTTCTTTCCTAGTTTGCTATACTTTTCTTTTGCTGTCCCAACAGAAAAGCATTCGTTGCCATGATATGCATTCTAAAAAAGTTCATACTGACACTAAAACTTGTATTCTTTGCGATATGTTTTCTGTATATTTTTCTAACGCGACAGAAAAAACATTCGTTCTGGAGACTAAGTCCGTACATCCGGTAAACATCATATCCTTACCAAAAAATTTTTTCTGTGAGGAGCATTTTGCTAACTCATCAGAAGTACAGTTATTCCCAAGACGTAGCTACAAGACCGTATTTCCCCAAACAAAAGTAATCTTTTAAGAAAAACTTACTTCTTTTCCCTGGATAACGACTTAATCTATTCTTCGAAATGCTATAATGTTTACGTATGTTTAACTTTGCTTTGTAACTGCTTTTTCTGTACTTCTGTTTTTTTTTTGTGACTTAATCTATTCTTCGAAATGCCATAATGTTTACGTATGTTTAACTTTGCTTTGTAACTGCTTTTTCTGTACTTCTGTTTTTTTTTGTGACTTAATCTATTCTTCGAAATGCCATAATGTTTACGTATGTTTAACTTTGCTTTGTAACTGCTTTTTCTGTACTTCTGTTTTTTTTTTGTGACTTAATCTATTCTTCGAAATGCTATAATGTTAACGTATGTTTAACTTTGCTTTGTAACTGCTTTTTCTGTACTTCTGTTTTTTTGTGACTTAATCTATTCTTCGAAATGCTATAATGTTTACGTATGTTTAACTTTGCTTTGTAACTGCTTTTTCTGTACTTCTGTTTTTTTTTGTGACTTAATCTATTCTTCGAAATGCTATAATGTTTACGTATGTTTAACTTTGCTTTGTAACTGCTTTTTCTGTACTTCTGTTTTTTTTTTGTGACTTAATCTATTCTTCGAAATGCTATAATGTTTACGTATGTTTAACTTTGCTTTGTAACTGCTTTTTCTGTACTTCTGTTTTTTTGTGACTTAATCTATTCTTCGAAATGCTATAATGTTTACGTATGTTTACCTTTGCTTTGTAACTGCTTTTTCTGTACTTCTGTTTTTTTTGTGACTTAATCTATTCTTCGAAATGCTATAATGTTTACATATGTTTAACTTTGCTTTGTAACTGCTTTTTCTGTACTTCTGTTTTTTTTTGTGACTTAATCTATTCTTCGAAATGCTATAATGTTTACGTGTGTTTAACTTTGCTTTGTAACTGCTTTTTCTGTACTTCTGTTTTTTTTTTGTGACTTAATCTATTCTTCGAAATGCCATAATGTTTACGTATGTTTAACTTTGCTTTGTAACTGTTTTTTCTGTACTTCTGTTTTTTTTTTTGTGACTTAATCTATTCTTCGAAATGCCATAATGTTTACGTATGTTTAAATTTGCTTTGTAACTGCTTTTTCTGTACTTCTGTTTTTTTTTGACTTAATCTATTCTTCGAAATGCTATAATGTTTACGTATGTTTAACTTTGCTTTGTAACTGCTTTTTCTGTACTTCTGGTTTTTTTTTGTGACTTAATCTATTCTTCGAAATGCCATAATGTTTACGTATGTTTAACTTTGCTTTGTAACTGCTTTTTCTGAACTTCTGGTTTTTTTTTTGTGACTTAATCTATTCTTCGAAATGCCATAATGTTCACGTATGTTTAAATTTGCTTTGTAACTGCTTTTTCTGTACTTCTGTTGGTTTTTTTGTGACTTAATCTATTCTTCGAAATGCTATAATGTTTACGTATGTTTAACTTTGCTTTGTAACTGCTTTTTCTGTACTTCTGTTTTTTTTGTGACTTAATCTATTCTTCGAAATGCCATAATGTTTACGTATGTTTAACTTTGCTTTGTAACTGCTTTTTCTGTACTTCTGTTTTTTTTGTGACTTAATCTATTCTTCGAAATGCCATAATGTTTACGTATGTTTAACTTTGCTTTGTAACTGCTTTTTCTGTACTTCTGGTTTTTTTTTTTTTTGTGACTTCATCTATTCTTCGAAATGCTATAATGTTTACGTATGTTTAACTTTGCTTTGTAACTGCTTTTTATGTACTTCTGTTTTTTGTTTCTTCATAGTATTTGGTTCCCTGTTTCATTCCAACAAACTTTTTTCTTCTCGACTTGATCGCTTTCAATTTTGTAAACAAATTTTCCTAACATCAGAAATGCAACAAAAACTTAAGATATGTTTTAGTCTCTCCAACATTTATATTCATGTCGTAATAACTAAAATATACTTTCATCAAACATCATATTCTTAACGAGTTATTTTTACTTTTTTTTTCACGTATTACCAAATATTTATTGCTAACTGAGCTCACCAAAGTCAGTATGAACGCATCTAACCACATTAATTTTCCTCATTTATTTCGTTTTACATCGAGATGCCTCAAAACTTCGTGTATATTTCATTCACTCAATGATCAGTTCTAACGTGTCAGACATTACACTACATACGGAACATCTGGGTTTGTTGAATTTCCCTTAAGGCGCTAACTTTCGTTTCCCCTTTCTTTCGTTTTAAATAAGATTTCTCTATGGTATCTGTTTTTCCTGATCACACCTCATTTATTTAATTACTCCAATAACATGGAAGCCATGAACAAAGAGAACAATCAATCGTATTCTATGTTTTCCTATGATTCTTAAGAGAAACATACTGCAAGAAGTCTTCTACACCAGAACAAACATTATCAATTCGTCGTTTCTTGTTTGTTTTCACACCAAATTCTATAGTTTCACTTTTATGACATTCGCTTCACCTTGTACACGGACATTTTTTCTCTATTCTTAGAAGCTTTTTTCCCCAAAACAATAACTAAACCTCATACATCAACTCAGTGAATAATGTACAGCACTTCATGCAGTCTAAACAAAATGCGTATATGCATACAAATGCTATTTTCGCTCCAATTCGCTTCGAAGTTGTGAGAGCAAGATAACCGAAGTCTTTCAGAAAACATTTATGAAGTTATTTGACTTCCCCCCCCCCATAAAACGCAATATTTGAAACGTTCATTTTTCATAAAGTTCGTTTTTGAATCGTATAAACTTTAACAAGTGAAAAATGGATTTGTTGTTTTCGCTAAGAGGGCGATTTTTTAAAGTTTCGTTTTCTTAAAATCGCAAAAATCCCATAGAATAACATGGGAAATGCCTTCCAACTAAAAGTCAATATTTGAATCCTTTATTTTTTTAAAAAGTCAATATTAGAATCGCTCATTTTTCATAAAGTCAATATTGGAAAAGTTCATTTTTCATAAAGTTCGTTTTTGAATGGTAATATTGGAAAAGTTCATTTACAAGTCCAAAAATGCTTTTGTTGTTCTGTCGTAGAGGTCGATTTTTAAAATTTTCGTTTTCTTAAAATTGTAAAAATCCCGTAGAATAATATGGGAAATGCCTTCCTACTAAACGTCAATATTTGAATCGATCATTTTTTCTATAAGTCAATATTTGAATCGTTCATTTTTTAAATGACAATATTTGAAACGTCCATTTTACCTAAAGCTCAATTGGATCACATGACTAAATCGATTTCTCACATCTCAAAAAAGCAGACATCAAACGCTTTTATTCTTCCTTTGCAACCTTCCAATGTATGTCATGTCAAAACTTTGTAAAAGGAGTGGTTTTACTTCCGTTGTTACTTCCTCAGACTTCATTTTCTCCTGTGCGAACAAAAAGAACCAAGTCAGCTTAATGGAATAATCTTTTCAGCTCTAACGTACCTTCAGTTCATGGAAAAAGCCCATTGGACTTATACTAGGGGTGTTCAAATGAAAAGGTACGAAACGTCATAAGAACGTAACCTTTAACATATTTGCCTATGCCGCTATGGGTGAACGTAGCGACACATTTAGGGATGCGACTGGAGTCGCCGGCGTGGATCGGAGCATGCGCGGGCGCCCGCATGCGCAGGAGAGAGCAGAGGCTCTTATAAAGAGCGCCGTCCAATTGACGCGGCAGTGCGTGTGAGGACAGGATGGCGTTCACATTGCGAAATTCGACGATTGAGAAACAGCGAGGCGTTATCCGATTTCTGACATCGGAAGGTGTTAAACCGGCAGCTATTCATCGCGGAGGGTGTGGTTCTGCTCCATGATAACGCGCGTCCACACGTCTCCAGGGTCACACACGCGGAACTGGCCAAGTTCCAGTGGGAGCAGCTTGAGCATCCGCTCTACAGCCCGGACATGTAGCCCTGCGATTTCCATGTGTTTGGTCCCCTGAAAAAACATCTGAAAGGGAAGCGCTTCCACTCGGACGACGAACTCAAGGACGCTGTGCAGGACTGGGTCTCGTCACGGCCACAGGAATTCTGGGAACAAGGAATCCTTCGGCTCGTTAATCAATGGGATCGTTGTGCTACGGCCTATGGTGTATACTTTGAATAAATTCTTCATTTATACCCACAGTGTCGTTTCGTACCTTTTCATTTGAACACTCCTTATACACATCATCACAGTTTCTTATATTTCAATCTCAAGTGGGCTCGGTTCATTTTTTCATGAAATCACTTCATTGGTATTTTTTTCCAACCTCCTCTGGTAGAGTCCAACATTTTCCCTCCTTGACAGCAGCCTATGCTTACTAACACTGAATTTTATATCAAAACTGCTGGATCACATGAAAATCAATTTCTCTCATCTAAAAAAATACACGTCAAACTTTCTTATTCTTGCATTGTCCCCCGTCAGGTCCCGCCGCAGAAGCAAGAAGGAGCAGCAAGATCCTGGAACATGGCCAGAAGGAGCCGAAGGAAAAGGGGGTGGTCAAGTAGTGAGCTCCTTTGGGCCATGTTACAGGATCTACCTGCTCCTTCTTGCTTCTGCGGCAGGACCTGACGGGGGACAATGCAAGAATAAGAAAATTTGACGTCTATTTTTTTAGATGACAGAAATTTATTTTCATGTGATCCAGTAGTTTACATCAGAAATGCAACAAAAACTTAAGATATGTTTTAGTCTCTCCAACATTTATATTCATGTCGTAATAACTAAAATATACTTTCATCAAACATCATACTCTTAACGAGCATTTCGAAGAATAGATTAAGTCACAAAAAACAGAAGTACAGAAAAAGCAGTTACAAAGCAAAGTTAAACATACGTAAACATTATAGCATTTCGAAGAATAGACTAAGTCACAAAAAAAACAGAAGTACAGAAAAAGCAGTTACAGAGCAAAGTTAAACATACGTAAACATTTTAGCATTTCGAAGAATAAGTCACAAAAATAAACAGAAGTACAGAAAAAGCAGTTACAAAGCAAAGTTAAACATACGTAAACATTATAGCATTTCGAAGAATAGATTAAGTCACAAAAAAAACAGAAGTACAGAAAAAGCAGTTACAAAGCAAAGTTAAACATACGTAAACATTATAGCATTTCGAAGAATAGATTAAGTCACAAAAAAAACAGAAGTACAGAAAAAGCAGTTACAAAGCAAAGTTAAACATACGTAAACATTATAGCATTTCGAAGAATAGATTAAGTCACAAAAAAAAACAGAAGTACAGAAAAAGCAGTTACAAAGCAAAGTTAAACATACGTAAACATTATGGCATTTCGAAGAATAGATTAAGTCACAAAAAAAACAGAAGTACAGAAAAAGCAGTTGCAAAGCAAAAGTTAAACATACGTAAACATTATAGCATTTCGAAGAATAGATTAAGTCACAAAAAAAACAGAAGTACAGAAAAAGCAGTTACAAAGCAAAGTTAAACATACGTAAACATTATAGCATTTCGAAGAATAGATTAAGTCGTTATCCAGGGAAAAGAAGTAAGTTTTTCTTAAAAGATTACTTTTGTTTGGGCAAATACTGTCTTTTAGCTACGTCTTGGGAATAACTGTATTTCTGATGAGTTAGCAAAATGCTCCTCACAGAAAAAATATTGGTAAGGATATGATCTTTACCGGATGTACGGACTTAGTCTCCAGAACGAATGTTTTTTCTGTCGCGTTAGAAAAATATACAGAAAACATATCGCAAAGAATACAAGTTTTAGTGTCAGTATGAACTTTTTAGAATGCATATCATGGCAACGAATGCTTTTCTGTTGGGACAGCAAAAGAAAAGTATAGCAAACTAGGAAAGAAAAAAATGCTTGCGTATTTCACATACATGGAACCTGAAATATAGAGCAAGCTATGTAGAAAGAGACATTTGAAGTTTTGGTACATCTTGCAACATCATGTCGTTAAGAAACGTTTATTGGAAGGAAATCGAAATACAAAGTTAGAATAAAATTAAGCAGAAGTTTGGAAAGCCTGAAAATAAATAAATTGGATACATCGAGAAGTTTTATGAAACGCAAATATAGGATAGCTTTTCTGAAAGGTAATTTAGGTTACATAGAAAAGAAATAATAATGAAGAAACAAATATATATATGATCGATGAAGAAACGTGTTTCTGTACGCCCAATTAATGTGGAAGACAATAAAATAAAAAATAAAAAGTGAACACCGTTTATTAGGCGTAGAAAATAAGGGAACGAAAGATGCATCTTTTGATTCCCTTATTTTCTACGCCTAATAAACGAAGTTCACTTTTTATTTTATTCTTTTTTATTTTTAGTGTCTTCCACAATGAAAAAACACATTTTTTTGATGGAAAAAAATGGAAAAATAAAGTCTTAATAAAAGTAGAATAATGCCGATACATCGAGAAGTTTGAAAAAAGTAATGCTTATACATCGTAAAGTTTAATGAATATATATTAGTATGGAATAGCATTTTGAAAAAATAGTTTAAGTTAAATGTGGAAAAGAAAATAATAGTGAAGGAGCTTTTGTTGGAAAGAAATAGGAAAATAAAGTAAGAATAAAAAAATGCTGTCACAATCAAATTTTATGTACAACCACTAAAGATCTGTACAATTCACGTACACTTACACGAAAAGTAAGACCAAAAATGGTTTAAGTTGTATAGGAATACATTAAAATCAAGTACGAAAAATTGTTTAAGAGGAAGAAAAAATAGAAATAAAAAAATTACTTTAAAGCAAAATTTTTAAAGTAATATTTATATGAAAAAAATTGCCAAGTGGAAAAAATAACTGATAAAATACAAAAAAAGAATTATTTAGGAAAAATAAAATGATACAATTCCCAAGTTACAAAAATTACATTCAAAAATAAATCATAGCCTTAGAAATAATACTCGATCAAATTACGAATACACTTAGCTTCGAATATTCGCTCGCTAATATAGATTTTAAACCAAAATCTCCGAACGTTGTTAAATAAAAATTATTTTAATGGGAAAAATAAAGAATCATCTACGAAAAGGTTTATAATAAAACAAGAAGAATTTGAAAACACACACCCACAGACACACACACGCACACACAGTAAAATTCCCTGAGGGAAAAAATGACGCTGACCGGGGAAACATCTAATCTACCAGAACAGCAATGTAGAACGTATATAAAACTATTTATCGAAGAACTGTAAAGAATCTTAAAAAATGCATAAAGAAAAACAAATTATTTGAAAAGAAACATTAAAAATATAAAAATCACCCGAAGGAAATAAAAAGAAAAATTCTCAAGATGAGAGGCTGAAAGAAAAGTTTCCATAAACACGTGTTAGATAAAAAAAATTTGTAACGTCACCCACCCTTCGTGCCGAGATCGCGTTATGGTTAAATTAGAATTTTGCAAATACTAACTCTCCGCCCCTATGATGTCATGTTGAAACGGTGCAGTTTTATCTGTCAACCCCCTGCAACACTCCCCATGACGTTATCAGTCCCAAGCAGTCACCCAAGATGGCGGAAGGTCTGATCCTTCGCTACCCCATTATCCTCCACCCAACAAAGTGGAGGGTTAAATAGGATAACATTGATCCTCTTCTGATGTAGAACCCCCATTTCCTACACTACTTCCGTTCTTCCTGCAACATGTCCAGCCCATTGCCATTTCAGTGATTTCACTCTGGTCATTATGTCGTTTACTCCTGTCATTTTCCTTATCGACAAGTTCCTCTTCTCATCTTTCCTGGATACTCCAAGCATGCATCTCTCCATGCCACCTTGAGTTGTATGCAGCCTTTGTATGTTTTCTTAGTTAAGGTCCATGTCTCTGCTCCGTATGTAAGCACTGGCAGGATGCTTTAATTAAACACTTTTCTTTTGAGACATAATGGCATACTGCTTTTAAAAATTGCACTGTTTCTTCCAAAAGCTCCCCAACCAAGTTTTATACGTCGATTAATTTCATCAATGTGACCCTTACCTGATATCTGCTGCCTAAGATAAATGTAGGAATCGGTTGTCTCAAGCTTTTCTCCATCAATCGATAAGTCTTCGTTTCTTGTAAAAGCATTGTACATCACTTTTGTCTTCTAAAAGTTCATTATATATATATATATATATATATATATATATATGGGATGTAAGGTCAGGTGATGCGTAACATCACAGCCTCTCCTTGACAAATGTCAACCCCGCCTTCTCGTGGTGCATCCTGTTCCCACTAAAGGGGCTCTGACGACCGCCCATAGCGGTATAACTATACCATCGGGATCAGAGGAAATGCTATCCCACACTCACCAACCCGCTTGGCCAGCGTGGTGAGTTATGGCCAAACCCCTCCAAAATGATTCCACAACTTAAATCTTGGCCCTCAGTCTCCGGCAGCTGGAATGTACCTGGCCAAGGCAGCGGCCAGTGCGACATGAAGGCAGAGGGTGCTAAGAATCCCCGGAGGACCGGACTAGGCTGCCATCTGATGCTGACCTTGGCTACTTACAATGGACGCTCCCTATCTTCTGATTCAAGGCTTCTTGAATTGGAAGAGGAACTACAAAGGATCAAGTGGGACATCGTGGGGCTAAGTGAGGTAAGGAGAAAAGGAGAAGATCTCATCGAACTGAAAAGTGGACATCTCTTCTACTATCGTGGGACAGATACTGGCAGAACTAGTGGTGTTGGATTTATAATAAACAAGAAACTGAAGGATAAAGTTGTAGAAGTTGAAAGTTCCTCTGACAGAGCTGCACGACTTGTTATCCAACTCTCGAAAAGATACCAGGCTCAGATTATTCAAACTTATGCACCCACCACAAGTCATCCTGAAGAAGAAATTGAAGAATTTTATGAGGAAATTTGTCATCTAAATAATAAAGGTAAGCAGCACTTGAAAATAATTATGGGAGATTTCAATGCAAAAATAGGGCAACGGCAACAGAATGAAACTTCGGTAGGTAAATTCGGTCATGGCAACAGAAACCAGCGTGGAAATACTCTCGTTGAGTTTGCAGAGGCAGAAGGGTTTTTCATCTTGAACTCCTTCTTCAAGAAAAAGCCACACAGGAAATGGACATGGAGACATCCAAATGGGACGACAAGTGAAATTGATTTTATTATGTGTAACAAAAAATTCGTCATAGAAGACTGCAGTGTGCTAAACAAGTTCAACACAGGTAGTGACCATAGATTGGTGAGATGTAAGATGCACCTCAACACTAAACTTGAACGTGGCAAGCTCATAGGACAAACAAAATCTATTGACATAACCAACCTTAAAAAACACCATAATACCTTCAAGTTAGAACTGAAGAACAGGTTCTCTGCTTTAGAAGGCCTAACATCGGAAGAAGTGGACATCTCTGAAGTTAACAGAAAAGTAACCAAAGCTCTTATGGAAACAGCAACAAAATTAGCTGGGTCTAAGAACAAGTTGCATGTGAACAAATTATCAGGAAAAACCAAAATGTTGATGCAAAAAAGAAGAGAGATGAGGACAACTAAAGAAGATGTGACTTCCAAAGTGGAATATATAGAGCTATGCAAGACAGTAAGAAAAAGTATCACTGAAGACGTAAGGAAATTCAACTGTGAACTAGTGAGGAAAGCAATTGAAAACAACCAAAGCCTAAAGATAGCAAAGGGACATCTCAGTAAGGGAAGAAAACAGATTATGGCACTGAGAAAAGAAGATGGTTCTGTAACAAGAAATAGAGGCGAAATTTTGACAAGAGTGAAAGATTTCTACTCCAAATTATATGAAAGGGATGATATATGCACTCCAGACATCATGAAAGATACCAGTACCAGAGTTCCTCCAGTCCTTCCAGCAGAAGTTGCACATGCAATCAAGAACATGAAGCGAGGAAAAGCTCCAGGAGAAGATGGAATTACTGTAGACATCATACAAGAAGCAAGTGGAGAAATCGAAACAGTACTCGCCCAAATTTTCACTCGATGCCTTAATGAAGGAAATATTCCTGAGGATTGGAACACCGCTACAATGATCCTGCTACATAAGAAAGGTGACATTGAGGATCTCGGAAACTTCAGACCTATCAGCCTCCTATCAGTAGTTTATAAAATCTTCACTAAAGTTCTTTCACACCGCTTGAAGGTAACACTGGACATGGCTCAACCGAGAGAACAAGCTGGATTCAGGAGCGGCTACAGCACAATAGATCATATCCACGTGCTGAGAGAACTAATTGAAAGAGCGAGGGAATATGAACTTCCATTGTGCATGGCTTTTATCGATTATGAAAAAGCCTTTGATTCGGTGAAACCATCAGCAGTTACAATGGCTCTGAAAACCTGCGGTATTGAAGATGCATACATTAATATTATTAATAACATCTATGAAAATGCAAGTGCAAAGATTAGGCTGTTTGAAAATACAACACACGTAAAAATTGGAAACGGAGTGAGACAAGGTGACACCATATCTCCGAAGCTCTTTAATGCCACATTGGAGGGTGTTTTTCAGTCACTGAGCTGGGAAAACAAGGGGATAAAGATTAATGGAGATTATCTAACCCACCTTCGTTTTGCTGATGACGTAGTCATTTTTGCAACTACCCCATCAGAGCTGCAGAGTATGATCCAGGAACTTGCTGACAAGAGTAAAGAAGTGGGATTAAAAATGAACTTTCGGAAGACAAAAGTGATGTTCAATGCTTTTACAAGAAATGAAGATTTATCGATTGATGGAGAAAAGCTGGAGATAACAGACACGTACGTTTATCTTGGACAGCAGATATCAAGTGAGGGTCACATTGATGAAGAAATTAATCGGCGTACAAAACTTGCCTGGAGAGCTTTTGGAAGAAACAGCATAATTTTCAAGAGCAATATGCCATTATGTCTTAAAAGAAAAGTGTTTGATCAATGCATCCTTCCAGTGCTTACGTATGGTGCGGAGACGTGGACCTTAACTAAAAGAGACATACAAAGGCTGCAGACAACTCAAATCAGCATGGAGAGGTGCATGCTTGGTGTAACCAGGAGAGATAAGAAGAGGAACTCGTGGATCCGAAAAATGACAAGAGTGGAAGACATCATGATCAGAGTTAAATCCCTGAAATGGCAATGGGCTGGACATACTGCCAGAAGGACAGATCATCGATGGACAGCTGAAATTTTAGATTGGATTCCAAGGGACAGGAAAAGACCCAGAAGAAGACCACATGGGAGATGGGTGGATGAAATTCGAAAGTATGCAGGGGTGACATGGAGGAGACTGGCACAAGACAGACCGTTGTGGAGGAAACTTGGGGAGACCTTCGTCCAGCAGTGGATTGATAATGGTTGACAATGATGATGATGATGATGATATATATATATATATATATGTTCAAACTGCATTAATCACTGTAAATGGACATTTTTATACATTAATCTTACTACCTTCAAAATTTTAGAAAACACAAAAATACTACAGAACACATTCTATCAGCCGTCAGAGACATGATGTCAGCCACGTCATGTAGCATCTGGGAAAACTTCTTTGTACTCTCGTGAGAAAATGACAGTAAAAAATGTAAATAACGTCTTAGTATCATTATGAAAATACAGGGTGTCTATAAATGAAGTACACAACTTCAGTATGCTATTATAAATACGATAGAAAAAAACTTACTTTAAACGTCAAGAGACGTGGCATGTGTTAAAGTTTATTAAATCAGATGACAGATGGCGCCATGTGTGTCATCTCATGTAATGAAAAATCTCGTCAAACACGGAACACAACAGACATGGCTTCCCTAGTGGAGAAAGCAGCATGAGTATTTTGGTTTGCGTAATCAAAATCTCTTAAAATAGTTCAGAGTAAGTACAGAAGGAAGTACAAGAGAATTATCGAACAATGGGTAAAAAAAAATTCAAAGCAACAGGAAATGTCTTGAAAGACAAAAGCACTGGGAAACCTTCCATTTCGGACGAAAATGTGGAAGACGTGCATAAAGCTTATCAAAGGAGCCCGAAGAAGTCCGTCCGAGTCTTCAGTCGTGAACTCGAAATACCGCGAACAGGGGCGAACAAGGTTCTGCATAAACATCTATGCCTATACACATACACTGCTGGACAATTGCTAAGGACGGTTCATAAACGGCTATATAGCGCATAAAAAAGTAAGTGCGGTTGGATGCCAAGTGAAATAAAATAATGTCAGAATGCCAGGACATTACAAGAAAGACAATTTATTGTGCTCTGAAATCCAGAAGGCTTTGGAACCTGTTCCAGGGACAAACAGGCCGTTTTGTGCAGAATACGTAAACATGAAAATAATGCAATTACCGTCCGCAGGCATTCCGGCGTAAGATGTCAATACGGGATATGGCCACCATGGAGGGCGATGCAAGATTCCACACGTCGTGTCATGCTTTGCACAACATTATCAAGCAGCTGTTGGGGTAATTTATCCCATTCCTCTGTCAGTGCACGGATGAGGGTGCCCTTGTTTATTGGAGGGCATTGGCGACCAGCAAGACTCCTCCCCAAAGCATCCCACACATTTTCAATGGGATTCAGATCTGGAAAACGTGCTGGCCATACGAGGCGTTGGATATCCTCGCTCTCAAGACACTCCTGGACAGGGACTGTTCGATGACATGTTGCGTTGTCTTCCATGAAAATGAATCTATCACCGACAGCACCACGGAACATGCGAACATGAGGTAGCAGAACATCATTAATGTATCGTTGGCCAGTCATAGTCCCAGTTGGAAGCACATAGAGGGACGTACGGCCATTGATCATGATGCCAGCCCATACCATGACACTACATGTCGGATATCGGTCCCTTTCCTGTATGTTTGCTGGACAATATGCAGTACCACTATCACGCCAGATCAGTTGTCGTCGACAATCAGACGATAGACTGTATCTACTCTCATCTGAGAAGAGGACAGCAGACCAGTCGTTATCAGTCCAATTGCGATGTTGATGGCACCATTGCAAACGGGCGGTACGGTGACGTCTGGACAATGGGATACACACAACAGGACGGCTGGCGTATAGTCCTCCTTCATGCAAACGTCTGGCGACAGTTTTTCGGGAGATCCGCTTGCCAGTAGCAGACATAAACTGATTTGCTACCTCACTAGCTGTGCTGCGCCGGTGTCTTTTTGTTAATAGCACTATGTACCGATCTTCTGCAGGTGTCGTACTGCGAACACGACCTCCCCGTGACGTTTGCTACACTCTCCATTTGTTTGAAATGATTTCCAAAACCTTGAAACAACACTGTGGCTGACATCGAACTCCCTGGCAACATCTGTTATTTTTCTCCCTTCTTCAATCTTGCCAATAATACGGCCACGCGTAAAATCATCTAGGTGATGTCGGGAAGACATACTGAAAATTGCAAGTTCGTCCATTGATTCTTTCCCTTTCAACTTTGCGTTTGAACAACAACGGTCAATACGCGTCAAATCCTTTATATCTCTTATCAGCGCTATGACGTCACGAACAAGTTCGGCAATCCAAAATTTGCATACGCACAACACGTCTTACTGTATCCGGCACTTATGCTAATTTCCACATTTTCCTGCCTTCCATTTTATGGTTGCTATCGTTGCTATTGTCATCCGTCCTTAGCAATTGTCCGGCAGTGTATAACGTGCAGTTAGTGCAAAAAACTCCGACCAAATGATCAACTTCGTCGAAAAGCATTTGTGGTAGACATGCTTAATCGCACTGACGAAGAACCTTCACTCTTTTCACGGAACTGTTTTAGCGAGGAGTCGACGTTCCATGTTTCTGGCAGAGTGAATAAACATAACTGCCCAATCTGGGGCACGGAAAATCCCCATGTGGTCGTAGCACACCAGAGATACAGCCCGAAAGTAACTGTCTGGGCTGGCGTAATGGAACACAGAGTGATGGGGCCCTCTTTCTTCGTTGAACGAACCGTTACTGGCATTACGTACTAAGACATGTTAGAACAATTCCCAATTCCACAACTCCAGGACATTCAAGACATCACTTTCCAGCAAGATGGAGGGCCTCCGCACTAGTCATTGGATGTACGCAGATCTTTAGACCACCAATTTCCAGGGCGTTGGATTGGACGTGGGAGTCCGATGGCATGGCCATCTCGTTCTCCTGATATTACCCCCATGCGATTTTTTTCTTTGGGGGTTTATTAGGGACATTGTGTACAAGAAAAAGGTCACATCTATCACTGAGCTCAAAGAACGCACCACTGCAGCCTTCGTCCTTTTTACACCTGACATTCTGCAGCGTACGTGAGGGAACTGGAATATCGTTTAGACATCCTGCGAGTACCTGACGATGGACATGTGGAGACCTCCTGACATTTTAAAGAAATTTTCACAGTTAGCATGTGTTTTGACGTTAAAAGTAAGTTATTATTCATTGTAGTATTCTTTTAGCTAGCATACTGAAGTTGTATATTTCATTTATGAACACCCTGTAGTTTTGACTTCGAGGATTCTCCTGAAGGGGTCTATGGAACCCCCGGGGTCTGGTGGTTCACACTTTCAGAATCGTCATTCTAAAGTACTCTACGCATTTTAAATAGAGATTACTACGGTACAGCACACACTATACAACATGAGGTGATTTAAAATCTAATACAAACCTTGCAATTGCGACTAATCGTTGCAATGGTTTCCGGACTGAATCTTCGATAGGAATGCTCTCGTATTCTCTTAACAAATGGGTTGAATACGAAGTCTGCGAACTGCTGCAATGATCTCATATAAATTTCATGAGACTGTCCTTGATCATACCGAATGAAATTTCGATAAAACATTTCAAAAATATTATCGGCAAATATGCTCTCTGAAAAGGAGAAAACAATTTTTCGTTACGCTGATTCAGTTGAATTACATTTTGCAATAATAATTTGATGTAAATACAGTATATACACTGGCGGAAAGTGAAAAAAGAACACCAAAAAGCAGACGTCTGATACCAACGAAATTTATACAGCATAATAACGGAATACAGAGGATAACGTGATCAAAACATTATGGCAAAATACAGCTGTATTTGCTGGTAAACTGAAAAATAACATTTCCATGTAACATGGTTAGTACGAGGTTGAACCGCCATGAACTGCGTCACACTGTGCAAATCTGGCATGGAGTCTGTCGTACAGATGTTGGATGTAAGTTTGGGGTATTGAGTTCCAAGCATCCTCTACCTGGAAGCGTAAATCGGGGATGGTCGTGGATGGCCGTGGAGACCGGATAAGTCGTTGTCCCATAAAATCCCACACGTGCTCAATGGGGGACAAATCCGGTGAACGTGCAGGCCATGGAAGTTGTCTCACACCCTGAAGTGCATGTTGCTTTGCCCGTGCCGTGTGTGGGCGTGCGTTATCTTGCTGGAAAACACCAGGATGGACCGACCTTACAAAGGGCACAACAACGGGCTGAATGATGTTGTTGATGCAGGAGGTGCTGTTTAACGTACCCGGTACAAACACTAGTTATGTACGGGAGTGATAGTGATAGCTCCCCACATCAGAAGACCAGGTGTAGGCCCTGTGTGTTGCTGGCGGATGCAAGAAGGGTGGAGACGCTCCCCTGTGCGTCTGCGAACACGCATACGACCATCGGAGGCTCCCTAGCAGAATCTGCTTTCATCGCTGAACACGACAGATCGCCATTGCGTTCTCCAGTGCAGACGTTGGCGACACCACTGCAGCCGTTCCTGACGGTGGGCTGGAGTCAGAGGTACACATGCCAGATGCACACGTGCACGTAGTCCTGCATCCAGTAGACGGTTGCGGATTGTTCGCACAGTCACCTCAGGTGCAACGGCAGCTCGGATTTGCGTCGCAGTGGATGTTCTGCTTGACAACGCCGCTCTTCTTATGCGTCGATCGGTCCGCTCATCAGTCCGTCTGTGACTCCCGGTTCCACGTCTTCTCGTGTGGGAATGTTCCTCGGACCATCTACGCCACCATCGTACCACCACCGATACTTCTCGTCCAATTCGCTCCGCAATACGACGATACGACCACCCGGCCTCGCGGAGTCCGACTAGACAACCTCGCACAAAGTCCGATAACTGCTGAAATCGTACACGTCTTCCATGTCCAGGCATTGCAGCTTCTTTAGGGTCTTCGCACGTGTCCCTACGCCGACGACTGATTAGATTCACTTCGCCGTACTCCTTAAATATCACCGACGATAATTTGCATATTATGCCGTGCTGTGGCGTAAGCACTCACCGGTTGGTCCCGAAATTAACATCACACCTACGTAAACTCGACCCAATTAACATGTGTAAATTTCATGATCGTCCGCCAATTCCTTCTTGGTGTTCTTGTTTCACTTTCCGCCAGTGTATATACAATATGCATAATGTCAAATGAAAACATCCTATCATCAACTCAAAAAAATAACCCTCTGGCACTCTGTAGCCCCTATAAATAACAGCATAGGACAAGTGTATGTAAGTGGCAGAGACACATGAGTCTATGTTTACATGCATTGGTGCCTAAATTTAAGGTAATGAACATAAAATCATCAATAACAGCACGACAGAGCTTAATGGTAGTTAATACGGACATACACAAACTCAATCGACAAAACATTAGAGTGTGGCGTCAGCTCCCGTTGCCCAGGATACGAGGCGTGATTTCTAATGATCTGCATTCAACATGGCACACCAGTATGGCGTCGGCTCCCGTTGCCCAGGATACGAGGCGTGATTTCTAATGATCTGCATTCAACATGGCACACCAGTATGGCGTCGGCTCCCGTTGCACAGGATACGAGGCGTGATTTCTAATGATCTGCATTCAACATGGCACACCAGTATGGCGTCGGCTCCCGTTGCCCAGGATACGAGGCGTGATTTCTAATGATCAGCATTCAACATGGCAGACGAGTATGGCGTCGGCTCCCGTTGCCCAGGATACGAGGCGTGATTTCTAATGATCTGCATTCAACATGGCACACCAGTATGGCGTCGGCTCCCGTTGCCCAGGATACGAGGCGTGATTTCTAATGATCTGCATTCAACATGGCACACCAGTATGGCGTCGGCTCCCGTTGCCCAGGATACGAGGCGTGATTTCTAATGATCAGCATTCAACATGGCAGACGAGTATGGCGTCGGCTCCCGTTGCCCAGGATACGAGGCGTGATTTCTAATGATCTGCATTCAACATGGCACACCAGTATGGCGTCGGCTCCCGTTGCCCAGGATACGAGGCGTGATTTCTAATGATCAGCATTCAACATGGCAGACGAGTATGGCGTCGGCTCCCGTTGCCCAGGATACGAGGCGTGATTTCTAATGATCTGCATTCAACATGGCACACCAGTATGGCGTCGGCTCCCGTTGCCCAGGATACGAGGCGTGATTTCTAATGATCAGCATTCAACATGGCAGACGAGTATGGCGTCGGCTCCCGTTGCCCAGGATACGAGGCGTGATTTCTAATGATCTGCATTCAACATGGCACACCAGTATGGCGTCGGCTCCCGTTGCCCAGGATACGAGGCGTGATTTCTAATGATCAGCATTCAACATGGCAGACGAGTATGGCGTCGGCTCCCGTTGCCCAGGATACGAGGCGTGATTTCTAATGATCTGCATTCAACATGGCACACCAGTATGGCGTCGGCTCCCGTTGCCCAGGATACGAGGCGTGATTTCTAATGATCTGCATTCAACATGGCACACCAGTATGGCGTCGGCTCCCGTTGCCCAGGATACGAGGCGTGATTTCTAATGATCAGCATTCAACATGGCAGACGAGTATGGCGTCGGCTCCCGTTGCCCAGGATACGAGGCGTGATTTCTAATGATCTGCATTCAACATGGCACACCAGTATGGCGTCGGCTCCCGTTGCCCAGGATACGAGGCGTGATTTCTAATTACCAGCATTCAACTTGTCACACGAGTATGGCGTCGGCTCCCGTTGCCCAGGATACGAGGCGTGATTTCTAATGATCTGCATTCAACATGGCACACCAGTATGGCGTCGGCTCCCGTTGCCCAGGATACGAGGCGTGATTTCTAATGATCAGCATTCAACATGGCACACCAGTATGGCGTCGGCTCCCGTTGCCCAGGATACGAGGCGTGATTTCTAATGATCTGCATTCAACATGGCACACCAGTATGGCGTCGGCTCCCGTTGCCCAGGATACGAGGCGTGATTTCTAATTACCAGCATTCAACTTGTCACACGAGTATGGCGTCTGCTCCCGTTGCTTAGGATACGAGGCGTGATTTCTAATGATCTGCATTCAACATGGAAGACGAGTATGGCGTCGGCTCCCGTTGACCAGGATACACAGCGTACGTGTACCGTTCGCACTTGACGCTGTTTGGCTTCCGATCTTTAATCTGTACGGGATTTGGTCCGCCGAAGCCACGTCCGTCTGTACGAGTCTAAATAGTCTACGTGGAACCCGGTCATTAATAACTTGTGGCAGGCAACCGGTGGCTGTATGGGTGCCGGCACGTCCGTTCATGGTAGAATCGTTTCATTCTGTTGCGCTCGGGAAACCTATATTTCTTACCTGTTGGGCGATAGAATAAACCATCTGTCTCGCGCCCGCCTTGCGTCCACAATCAAAGTTGCTCTGATCACCACGTTTACCCCTGTTCATCGATTGCAATACACTGTTGAGAAAGCGGCTGCTTTGCTTATTTATCGCCTGTGTTCTGTTTGCGTCAGTTCCATTCTGCACTGGGTATGCCCATGTCATCTGCCTATCACCCTATCTCTAAATTTTTGTCTACTGGGTATATATGTAATCACGTGATCAACGAGCTGTATGTACTTTTGATAGGGGTGGTTGCGGCCCGTTGACTACGTGATTTGTGCATGGGCACGATTAGTCGATCGACTAATCGTGCCCATAAGACGTGAGAGGAAAATTCGGGCCGTGATGTGTGATTGGAAGGATTTGTCGGACTTTAAGAACGGACACATTGTGACAACTCAGAGAACTGGTGTCTCGATTTCCCAAGCGGCTAAAACTGGTGCGTTGTTCGCCAGCCGCCGTAGTAAAGTGCGTCAGGGCAGGCGTGAAAATGGCCAAACAACGACCCAGAGGACAGCGAGAAGTTAATGTGAGAGGTCCGCTCCGGGTGGTACGAGTCGTACAGGTCACCAGACGCAGCACTATTCAGCAGTTGACCATCCCAATGTAAAAAAGATCAACCGGCAAGAATATATGTCATATCCAAACATCTCATGCTCGGACGTATTGGCTATATCAGAAGAAGACAGAACTTGGACCACCTGGTGCATGTGGAGCAATGTATGACTGGTACTCCTTATCGCAAATAGCTTGCGGACTTTGTACACCCATAAATGTTGCACTTTTTCACAAATAGCGAACGTGTATTCCAAGATACCAAATACGCCGAACAAACACAGGTCCAATTTTGCGTACGAATGATTTCGGTAACCTAGTTCAGAATTCCAGTATATCGATTGGTATTCGGACTATCCTGATACCATCGTAGATATGCAATGAAGGTGTTATTCTCTGTACCACCTTCACGGCTCAACGGTACGCCAACGACTTTCTACGGCGTCGTGTTATGTTGCCATTCCTGTCGCAGGATCACCGAGCAATTCTTCAACAAGATAATGCCCGGTCACAAACGGCACAGCTCTTCCAGTCCTGCCTCCATAATGTCAATATCCTTTCATGATCATCCCGATCGCTCGACTACTCACCAATATGGGACATTATGGGGCGTCTCCTATACGCCCATCCCGGTAATTTGGTAAACTGGCCCGCAATGCCGACACTATCTGTCATTCTTTGCTTCAGGACAGGATCCGTGAGATGTTTTGTCCGAATAAATGGCTCAACTGCTGTGGAACTGCAATCATTTTCTTTTCCGATACAAGTATATTGCATATACTAATTTTCATCTCGATTGGATGATTCCTTGCCTGTGGTGTAACGTATACTCTAGATTCAGTTTCTTTTTGATTTTACTATCTCTTGTTATTTTATTTTCCTATGCAAATTATCTTCTCACTTAACGAGATGTTGTTTCTCCCGCTAAATGATATGTGGCAACGAGTGTAAGTCATTACGTGGTGGTATGCAGTATATCATCATCATCATTGTCAATCATTATCAATCCACTGCTGGACGAAGGTCTCCCCAAGTTTCCTCCACAACGGTCTGTCTTGTGCCAGTCTCCTCCATGTCACCCCTGCATACTTTCGAATTTCATCCACCCATCTCCCATGTGGTCTTCTCCTGGGTCTTTTCCTGTCCCTTGGAATCCAATCCAAAATTTCGGCTGTCCATCGATGATCTGTCCTTCTGGCAGTATGTCCAGCCCATTGCCATTTCAGGGATTTAACTCTGATCATGATGTCTTCCACTCTTGTCATTTTTCGGATCCACGAGTTCCTCTTCTTATCTCTCCTGGTTACACCAAGCATGCACCTCTCCATGCTACTTTGAGTTGTCTGCAGCCTTTGTATGTCTCTTTTAGTTAAGGTCCACGTCTCTGCACCATACGTAAGCACTGGAAGGATGCATTGATCAAACACTTTTCTTTTAAGACATAATGGCATATTGCTCTTGAAAATTATGCTGTTTCTTCCAAAAGCTCTCCAGGCAAGTTTTGTACGCCGATTAATTTCTTCATCAATGTGACCCTCACTTGATATCTGTTGTCCAAGACAAACGTACGTGTCTGTTATCTCCAGCTTTTCTCCATCAATCGATAATTCTTCATTTCTTGTAAAAGCATTGAACATCACTTTTGTCTTCTGAAAGTTCATTTTTAACCCCACTTCTTTACTCTTGTCAGCAAGTTCCTGGATCATACTCTGTAGCTCTGATGGGGTAGTTGCAAAAATGACTACGTCATCAGCAAAACGAAGGTGGGTTAGATAATCTCCATATGCAGTATATATATATATATATATATATAGGCGCGCTCAAGTATACGGAAGAGCTTCGTTTTATATGTGATAGGTTCTTCCTGATTATTGATATGCGATTTACCTACTTTTCTACGATATTACGAAAGTTAGGGCTATCAGTAGTTGTGTTATATTGGAGTGTGTATTAAGTAATACCAGGAGCTCCCCAATGAAAGGTTAAAAGTGAGTACGTTTTCTTAGTTCATTTTATTGTCAGACCTCTGTCTGGCCGTTAAGTCTATTTCATTGAGAGTTTGCGTTAAGTTCAGGGAATATTGTGTTTACCGCTCTAATAAGGAGCCTTCAAGGTACTAATGTACTAAAACCGAAGTTATATTACTGATATTCAAGATAATGAGGAACGCTGAGTAAAAATAAATTCCATATTCTTGGAATTTATTGCACGTGCGTGTCTTACCTAAACAAACTCTAGCACTTTGAAGATTAAGCACACTTTAGTTACGTCAAGTAACCTTTCAATAACCCTAACGTGACTTAACGTAAGCTTTCCTGCACTACACGTCCAGCCGGAGAATTCTATTCATTATATAATTAAGTCTATTTCATTGTCTATTTCATTGAGTCTATTTTAAGTCTATTTCATTGAGTCTATTTTAAGTCTATTTCATTGAGTCTATTTTAAGTCTATTTCATTGTCTATTTCATTGAGTCTATTTTAAGTCTATTTCATTGTCTATTTCATTGAGTCTATTTTAAGTCTATTTCATTGAGTGTTTACGTTAAGTTCAGGGAATATTGTGTTTACCGCTCTAATAAGGAGCCTTCAAGGTACTAATGTACTAAAACCGAAGTTATATTACTGATATTCAAGATAATGAGGAACGCTGAGTAAAAATAAATTCCATATTCTTGGAATTTATTGCACGTGCGTGTCTTACCTAAACAAACTCTAGCACTTTGAAGATTAAGCACACTTTAGCTACGTCAAGTAACCTTTCAATAACCCTAACGTGACTTAACGTAAGCTTTCCTGCACTACACGTCCAGCCGGAGAATTCTATTCATTATATAATTAAGTCTATTTCATTGTCTATTTCATTGAGTCTATTTTAAGTCTATTTCATTGAGTCTATTTTAAGTCTATTTCATTGAGTCTATTTTAAGTCTATTTCATTGTCTATTTCATTGAGTCTATTTTAAGTCTATTTCATTGTCTATTTCATTGAGTCTATTTAAAGTCTATTTCATTGAGTGTTTACGTTAAGTTCAGGGAATATTGTGTTTACCGCTCTAATAAGGAGCCTTCAAGGTACTAATGTACTAAAACCGAAGTTATATTACTGATATTCAAGATAATGAGGAACGCTGAGTAAGAATAATTCCATATTCTTGGAATTTATTGCACGTGCGTGTCTTACCTAAACAAACTCTAGCACTTTGAAGATTAAGCACACTTTAGTTACGTCAAGTAACCTTTCAATAACCCTAACGTGACTTAACGTAAGCTTTCCTGCACTACACGTCCAGCCGGAGAATTCTATTCATTATATAATTAAGTCTATTTCATTGTCTATTTCATTGAGTCTATTTTAAGTCTATTTCATTGAGTCTATTTTAAGTCTATTTCATTGAGTCTATTTTAAGTCTATTTCATTGTCTATTTCATTGAGTCTATTTTAAGTCTATTTCATTGTCTATTTCATTGAGTCTATTTTAAGTCTATTTCATTGAGTGTTTACGTTAAGTTCAGGGAATATTGTGTTTACCGCTCTAATAAGGAGCCTTCAAGGTACTAATGTACTAAAACCGAAGTTATATTACTGATATTCAAGATAATGAGGAACGCTGAGTAAAAATAAATTCCATATTCTTGGAATTTATTGCACGTGCGTGTCTTACCTAAACAAACTCTAGCACTTTGAAGATTAAGCACACTTTAGCTACGTCAAGTAACCTTTCAATAACCCTAACGTGACTTAACGTAAGCTTTCCTGCACTACACGTCCAGCCGGAGAATTCTATTCATTATATAATTAAGTCTATTTCATTGTCTATTTCATTGAGTCTATTTTAAGTCTATTTCATTGAGTCTATTTTAAGTCTATTTCATTGAGTCTATTTTAAGTCTATTTCATTGTCTATTTCATTGAGTCTATTTTAAGTCTATTTCATTGTCTATTTCATTGAGTCTATTTTAAGTCTATTTCATTGAGTGTTTACGTTAAGTTCAGGGAATATTGTGTTTACCGCTCTAATAAGGAGCCTTCAAGGTACTAATGTACTAAAACCGAAGTTATATTACTGATATTCAAGATAATGAGGAACGCTGAGTAAGAATAATTCCATATTCTTGGAATTTATTGCACGTGCGTGTCTTACCTAAACAAACTCTAGCACTTTGAAGATTAAGCACACTTTAGTTACGTCAAGTAACCTTTCAATAACAATAACGTGACTTAACGTAAGCTTTCCTGCACTACACGTCCAGCCGGAGAATTCTATTCATTATATAATTAAGTCTATTTCATTGTCTATTTCATTGAGTCTATTTTAAGTCTATTTCATTGAGTGTTTACGTTAAGTTTAGGGAATATTGTGTTTACCGCTCTAATAAGGAGCCTTCAAGGTACTAATGTACTAAAACCGAAGTTATATTACTGATATTCAAGATAATGAGGAACGCTGAGTAAAAATAAATTCCATATTCTTTGAATTTATTGCACGTGCGTGTCTTACCTAAACAAACTCTAGCACTTTGAAGATTAAGCACACTTTAGCTACGTCAATTAACCTTTCAATAACCCTAACGTGACTTAACGTAGGCTTTCCTGCACTACACGTCCAGCCGGAGAATTCTATTCATTATATAATTAAGTCTATTTCATTGTCTATTTCATTGAGTCTATTTTAAGTCTATTTCATTGAGTGTTTACGTTAAGTTTAGGGAATATTGTGTTTACCGCTCTAATAAGGAGCCTTCAAGGTACTAATGTACTAAAACCGAAGTTATATTACTGATATTCAAGATAATGAGGAACGCTGAGTAAAACAATAAATTCCATATTCTTGGAATTTATTGCACGTGCGTGTCTTACCTAAACAAACTCTAGCACTTTGAAGATTAAGCACACTTTAGCTACGTTAAGTAACCTTTCAATAACCCTAACGTGACTTAACGTAAGCTTTCCTGCACTACACGTCCAGCCGGAGAATTCTATTCATTATATAATTAAGTCTATTTCATTGTCTATTTCATTGAGTCTATTTTAAGTCTATTTCATTGAGTCTATTTTAAGTCTATTTCATTGAGTCTATTTTAAGTCTATTTCATTGTCTATTTCATTGAGTCTATTTTAAGTCTATTTCATTGTCTATTTCATTGAGTCTATTTTAAGTCTATTTCATTGAGTGTTTACGTTAAGTTCAGGGAATATTGTGTTTACCGCTCTAATAAGGAGCCTTCAAGGTACTAATGTACTAAAACCGAAGTTATATTACTGATATTCAAGATAATGAGGAACGCTGAGTAAAAATAAATTCCATATTCTTTGAATTTATTGCACGTGCGTGTCTTACCTAAACAAACTCTAGCACTTTGAAGATTAAGCACACTTTAGCTACGTCAAGTAACCTTTCAATAACCCTAACGTGACTTAACGTAAGCTTTCCTGCACTACACGTCCAGCCGGAGAATTCTATTCATTATATAATTAAGTCTATTTCATTGTCTATTTCATTGTCTATTTCATTGAGTCTATTTTAAGTCTATTTCATTGAGTGTTTACGTTAAGTTTAGGGAATATTGTGTTTACCGCTCTAATAAGGAGCCTTCAAGGTACTAATGTACTAAAACCGAAGTTATATTACTGATATTCAAGATAATGAGGAACGCTGAGTAAAAATAAATTCCATATTCTTTGAATTTATTGCACGTGCGTGTCTTACCTAAACAAACTCTAGCACTTTGAAGATTAAGCACACTTTAGCTACGTCAATTAACCTTTCAATAACCCTAACGTGACTTAACGTAGGCTTTCCTGCACTACACGTCCAGCCGGAGAATTCTATTCATTATATAATTAAGTCTATTTCATTGTCTATTTCATTGAGTCTATTTTAAGTCTATTTCATTGAGTGTTTACGTTAAGTTTAGGGAATATTGTGTTTACCGCTCTAATAAGGAGCCTTCAAGGTACTAATGTACTAAAACCGAAGTTATATTACTGATATTCAAGATAATGAGGAACGCTGAGTAAAAATAAATTCCATATTCTTGGAATTTATTGCACGTGCGTGTCTTACCTAAACAAACTCTAGCACTTTGAAGATTAAGCACACTTTAGCTACGTCAAGTAACCTTTCAATAACCCTAACGTGACTTAACGTAAGCTTTCCTGCACTACACGTCCAGCCGGAGAATTCTATTCATTATATAATTAAGTCTATTTCATTGAGTCTATTTTAAGTCTATTTCATTGAGTGTTTACGTTAAGTTCAGGGAATATTGTGTTTACCGCTCTAATAAGGAGCCTTCAAGGTACTAATGTACTAAAACCGAAGTTATATTACTGATATTCAAGATAATGAGGAACGCTGAGTAAAAATAAATTCCATATTCTTGGAATTTATTGCACGTGCGTGTCTTACCTAAACAAACTCTAGCACTTTGAAGATTAAGCACACTTTAGCTACGTCAAGTAACCTTTCAATAACCCTAACGTGACTTAAGGTAAGCTTTCCTGCACTACACGTCCAGCCGGAGAATTCTATTCATTATATAATTAAGTCTATTTCATTGAGTCTATTTTAAGTCTATTTCATTGTCTATTTCATTGAGTCTATTTTAAGTCTATTTCATTGTCTATTTCATTGAGTCTATTTTAAGTCTATTTCATTGTCTATTTCATTGAGTCTATTTTAAGTCTATTTCATTGAGTCTATTTTAAGTCTATTTCATTGAGTGTTTGCGTTAAGTTCAGGGAATATTGTGTTTACCGCTCTAATAAGGAGCCTTCAAGGTACTAATGTACTAAAACCGAAGTTATATTACTGATATTCAAGATAATGAGGAACGCTGAGTAAAAATAAATTCCATATTCTTGGAATTTATTGCACGTGCGTGTCTTACCTAAACAAACTCTAGCACTTTGAAGATTAAGCACACTTTAGCTACGTCAAGTAACCTTTCAATAACCCTAACGTGACTTAACGTAAGCTTTCCTGCACTACACGTGCAGCCGGAGAATTCTATTCATTATATAATTAAGTCTATTTCATTGAGTCTATTTTAAGTCTATTTCATTGTCTATTTCATTGAGTCTATTTTAAGTCTATTTCATTGTCTATTTCATTGAGTCTATTTTAAGTCTATTTCATTGTCTATTTCATTGAGTCTATTTTAAGTCTATTTCATTGTCTATTTCATTGAGTCTATTTTAAGTCTATTTCATTGAGTGTTTACGTTAAGTTCAGGGAATATTGTGTTTACCGCTCTAATAAGGAGCCTTCAAGGTACTAATGTACTAAAACCGAAGTTATATTACTGATATTCAAGATAATGAGGAACGCTGAGTAAGAATAATTCCATATTCTTGGAATTTATTGCACGTGCGTGTCTTACCTAAACAAACTCTAGCACTTTGAAGATTAAGCACACTTTAGTTACGTCAAGTAACCTTTCAATAACCCTAACGTGACTTAACGTAAGCTTTCCTGCACTACACGTCCAGCCGGAGAATTCTATTCATTATATAATTAAGTCTATTTCATTGTCTATTTCATTGAGTCTATTTTAAGTCTATTTCATTGAGTCTATTTTAAGTCTATTTCATTGAGTCTATTTTAAGTCTATTTCATTGTCTATTTCATTGAGTCTATTTTAAGTCTATTTCATTGTCTATTTCATTGAGTCTATTTTAAGTCTATTTCATTGAGTGTTTACGTTAAGTTCAGGGAATATTGTGTTTACCGCTCTAATAAGGAGCCTTCAAGGTACTAATGTACTAAAACCGAAGTTATATAACTGATATTCAAGATAATGAGGAACGCTGAGTAAAAATAAATTCCATATTCTTGGAATTTATTGCACGTGCGTGTCTTACCTAAACAAACTCTAGCACTTTGAAGATTAAGCACACTTTAGCTACGTCAAGTAACCTTTCAATAACCCTAACGTGACTTAACGTAAGCTTTCCTGCACTACACGTCCAGCCGGAGAATTCTATTCATTATATAATTAAGTCTATTTCATTGTCTATTTCATTGAGTCTATTTTAAGTCTATTTCATTGAGTCTATTTTAAGTCTATTTCATTGAGTCTATTTTAAGTCTATTTCATTGTCTATTTCATTGAGTCTATTTTAAGTCTATTTCATTGTCTATTTCATTGAGTCTATTTTAAGTCTATTTCATTGAGTGTTTACGTTAAGTTCAGGGAATATTGTGTTTACCGCTCTAATAAGGAGCCTTCAAGGTACTAATGTACTAAAACCGAAGTTATATTACTGATATTCAAGATAATGAGGAACGCTGAGTAAGAATAATTCCATATTCTTGGAATTTATTGCACGTGCGTGTCTTACCTAAACAAACTCTAGCACTTTGAAGATTAAGCACACTTTAGTTACGTCAAGTAACCTTTCAATAACCCTAACGTGACTTAACGTAAGCTTTCCTGCACTACACGTCCAGCCGGAGAATTCTATTCATTATATAATTAAGTCTATTTCATTGAGTCTATTTTAAGTCTATTTCATTGTCTATTTCATTGAGTCTATTTTAAGTCTATTTCATTGTCTATTTCATTGAGTCTATTTTAAGTCTATTTCATTGTCTATTTCATTGAGTCTATTTTAAGTCTATTTCATTGAGTCTATTTTAAGTCTATTTCATTGAGTGTTTACGTTAAGTTTAGGGAATATTGTGTTTACCGCTCTAATAAGGAGCCTTCAAGGTACTAATGTACTAAAACCGAAGTTATATTACTGATATTCAAGATAATGAGGAACGCTGAGTAAAAATAAATTCCATATTCTTTGAATTTATTGCACGTGCGTGTCTTACCTAAACAAACTCTAGCACTTTGAAGATTAAGCACACTTTAGCTACGTCAATTAACCTTTCAATAACCCTAACGTGACTTAACGTAGGCTTTCCTGCACTACACGTCCAGCCGGAGAATTCTATTCATTATATAATTAAGTCTATTTCATTGTCTATTTCATTGAGTCTATTTTAAGTCTATTTCATTGAGTGTTTACGTTAAGTTTAGGGAATATTGTGTTTACCGCTCTAATAAGGAGCCTTCAAGGTACTAATGTACTAAAACCGAAGTTATATTACTGATATTCAAGATAATGAGGAACGCTGAGTAAAACAATAAATTCCATATTCTTGGAATTTATTGCACGTGCGTGTCTTACCTAAACAAACTCTAGCACTTTGAAGATTAAGCACACTTTAGCTACGTTAAGTAACCTTTCAATAACCCTAACGTGACTTAACGTAAGCTTTCCTGCACTACACGTCCAGCCGGAGAATTCTATTCATTATATAATTAAGTCTATTTCATTGTCTATTTCATTGAGTCTATTTTAAGTCTATTTCATTGAGTCTATTTTAAGTCTATTTCATTGAGTCTATTTTAAGTCTATTTCATTGTCTATTTCATTGAGTCTATTTTAAGTCTATTTCATTGTCTATTTCATTGAGTCTATTTTAAGTCTATTTCATTGAGTGTTTACGTTAAGTTCAGGGAATATTGTGTTTACCGCTCTAATAAGGAGCCTTCAAGGTACTAATGTACTAAAACCGAAGTTATATTACTGATATTCAAGATAATGAGGAACGCTGAGTAAAAATAAATTCCATATTCTTGGAATTTATTGCACGTGCGTGTCTTACCTAAACAAACTCTAGCACTTTGAAGATTAAGCACACTTTAGCTACGTCAAGTAACGTTTCAATAACCCTAACGTGACTTAACGTAAGCTTTCCTGCACTACACGTCCAGCCGGAGAATTCTATTCATTATATAATTAAGTCTATTTCATTGTCTATTTCATTGAGTCTATTTTAAGTCTATTTCATTGAGTCTATTTTAAGTCTATTTCATTGAGTCTATTTTAAGTCTATTTCATTGTCTATTTCATTGAGTCTATTTTAAGTCTATTTCATTGTCTATTTCATTGAGTCTATTTTAAGTCTATTTCATTGAGTGTTTACGTTAAGTTCAGGGAATATTGTGTTTACCGCTCTAATAAGGAGCCTTCAAGGTACTAATGTACTAAAACCGAAGTTATATTACTGATATTCAAGATAATGAGGAACGCTGAGTAAAAATAAATTCCATATTCTTTGAATTTATTGCACGTGCGTGTCTTACCTAAACAAACTCTAGCACTTTGAAGATTAAGCACACTTTAGCTACGTCAAGTAACCTTTCAATAACCCTAACGTGACTTAACGTAAGCTTTCCTGCACTACACGTCCAGCCGGAGAATTCTATTCATTATATAATTAAGTCTATTTCATTGTCTATTTCATTGAGTCTATTTTAAGTCTATTTCATTGAGTGTTTACGTTAAGTTTAGGGAATATTGTGTTTACCGCTCTAATAAGGAGCCTTCAAGGTACTAATGTACTAAAACCGAAGTTATATTACTGATATTCAAGATAATGAGGAACGCTGAGTAAAAATAAATTCCATATTCTTTGAATTTATTGCACGTGCGTGTCTTACCTAAACAAACTCTAGCACTTTGAAGATTAAGCACACTTTAGCTACGTCAATTAACCTTTCAATAACCCTAACGTGACTTAACGTAGGCTTTCCTGCACTACACGTCCAGCCGGAGAATTCTATTCATTATATAATTAAGTCTATTTCATTGTCTATTTCATTGAGTCCATTTTAAGTCTATTTCATTGAGTGTTTACGTTAAGTTCAGGGAATATTGTGTTTACCGCTCTAATAAGGAGCCTTCTAAGGTACTAATGTACTAAAACCGAAGTTATATTACTGATATTCAAGATAATGAGAACGCTGAGTAAAAATAAATTCTATATTCCATTATGAATTGAATATTGCACGTGCGTGTTCATTAAACCTAAACAAACTCTAGCACTTTGAAGATTAAGCACACTTTAGCTACGTCAAGTAACCTTTCAATAACCCTAACGTGACTTAACGTAAGCTTTCCTGCACTACACGTCCAGCCGGAGAATTCTATTCATTATATAATTAAGTCTATTTCATTGTCTATTTCATTGTCTATTTCTATTGTCTATTTCATTGAGTCTATTTTAAGTCTATTTCATTGTTTCATTGTGTTTACGTTAAGTTTAGGAATATTGTGTTTACCGCTCTAATAAGGAGCCTTTCAAGGTACTAATGTACTAAAACCGAAGTTATATTACTGATATTCAAGATAATGAGGAACGCTGAGTAAAATAAATTCCATATTCTTTGAATTTATTGCACGTGCGTGTCTTACCTAAACAAACTCTAGCACTTTGAAGATTAAGCACACTTTAGCTACGTCAAGTAACCTTTCAATAACCCTAACGTGACTTAACGTAAGCTTTCCTGCACTACACGTCCAGCCAAGGAGAATTCTATTCATTATATAATTAAGTCTATTTCATTGTCTATTTCATTGAGTCTATTTTAAGTCTATTTCATTGAGTGTTTACGTTAAGTTTAGGGAATATTGTGTTTACCGCTCTAATAAGGAGCCTTCAAGGTACTAATGTACTAAAACCGAAGTTATATTACTGATATTCAAGATAATGAGGAACGCTGAGTAAAAATAAATTCCATATTCTTGGAATTTATTGCACGTGCGTGTCTTACCTAAACAAACTCTAGCACTTTGAAGATTAAGCACACCTTAGCTACGTCAAGTAACCTTTCAATAACCCTAACGTGACTTAACGTAAGCTTTCCTGCACTACACGTCCAGCCGGAGAATTCTATTCATTATATAATTAAGTCTATTTCATTGAGTCTATTTTAAGTCTATTTCATTGAGTGTTTACGTTAAGTTCAGGGAATATTGTGTTTACCGCTCTAATAAGGAGCCTTCAAGGTACTAATGTACTAAAACCGAAGTTATATTACTGATATTCAAGATAATGAGGAACGCTGAGTAAAAATAAATTCCATATTCTTGGAATTTATTGCACGTGCGTGTCTTACCTAAACAAACTCTAGCACTTTGAAGATTAAGCACACTTTAGCTACGTCAAGTAACCTTTCAATAACCCTAACGTGACTTAAGGTAAGCTTTCCTGCACTACACGTCCAGCCGGAGAATTCTATTCATTATATAATTAAGTCTATTTCATTGAGTCTATTTTAAGTCTATTTCATTGTCTATTTCATTGAGTCTATTTTAAGTCTATTTCATTGTCTATTTCATTGAGTCTATTTTAAGTCTATTTCATTGTCTATTTCATTGAGTCTATTTTAAGTCTATTTCATTGAGTCTATTTTAAGTCTATTTCATTGAGTGTTTGCGTTAAGTTCAGGGAATATTGTGTTTACCGCTCTAATAAGGAGCCTTCAAGGTACTAATGTACTAAAACCGAAGTTATATTACTGATATTCAAGATAATGAGGAACGCTGAGTAAAAATAAATTCCATATTCTTGGAATTTATTGCACGTGCGTGTCTTACCTAAACAAACTCTAGCACTTTGAAGATTAAGCACACTTTAGCTACGTCAAGTAACCTTTCAATAACCCTAACGTGACTTAACGTAAGCTTTCCTGCACTACACGTCCAGCCGGAGAATTCTATTCATTATATAATTAAGTCTATTTCATTGAGTCTATTTTAAGTCTATTTCATTGTCTATTTCATTGAGTCTATTTTAAGTCTATTTCATTGTCTATTTCATTGAGTCTATTTTAAGTCTATTTCATTGTCTATTTCATTGAGTCTATTTAAAGTCTATTTCATTGAGTGTTTACGTTAAGTTCAGGGAATATTGTGTTTACCGCTCTAATAAGGAGCCTTCAAGGTACTAATGTACTAAAACCGAAGTTATATTACTGATATTCAAGATAATGAGGAACGCTGAGTAAGAATAATTCCATATTCTTGGAATTTATTGCACGTGCGTGTCTTACCTAAACAAACTCTAGCACTTTGAAGATTAAGCACACTTTAGTTACGTCAAGTAACCTTTCAATAACCCTAACGTGACTTAACGTAAGCTTTCCTGCACTACACGTCCAGCCGGAGAATTCTATTCATTATATAATTAAGTCTATTTCATTGTCTATTTCATTGAGTCTATTTTAAGTCTATTTCATTGAGTCTATTTTAAGTCTATTTCATTGAGTCTATTTTAAGTCTATTTCATTGTCTATTTCATTGAGTCTATTTTAAGTCTATTTCATTGTCTATTTCATTGAGTCTATTTTAAGTCTATTTCATTGAGTGTTTACGTTAAGTTCAGGGAATATTGTGTTTACCGCTCTAATAAGGAGCCTTCAAGGTACTAATGTACTAAAACCGAAGTTATATTACTGATATTCAAGATAATGAGGAACGCTGAGTAAAAATAAATTCCATATTCTTGGAATTTATTGCACGTGCGTGTCTTACCTAAACAAACTCTAGCACTTTGAAGATTAAGCACACTTTAGCTACGTCAAGTAACCTTTCAATAACCCTAACGTGACTTAACGTAAGCTTTCCTGCACTACACGTCCAGCCGGAGAATTCTATTCATTATATAATTAAGTCTATTTCATTGTCTATTTCATTGAGTCTATTTTAAGTCTATTTCATTGAGTCTATTTTAAGTCTATTTCATTGAGTCTATTTTAAGTCTATTTCATTGTCTATTTCATTGAGTCTATTTTAAGTCTATTTCATTGTCTATTTCATTGAGTCTATTTTAAGTCTATTTCATTGAGTGTTTACGTTAAGTTCAGGGAATATTGTGTTTACCGCTCTAATAAGGAGCCTTCAAGGTACTAATGTACTAAAACCGAAGTTACATTACTGATATTCAAGATAATGAGGAACGCTGAGTAAGAATAATTCCATATTCTTGGAATTTATTGCACGTGCGTGTCTTACCTAAACAAACTCTAGCACTTTGAAGATTAAGCACACTTTAGTTACGTCAAGTAACCTTTCAATAACAATAACGTGACTTAACGTAAGCTTTCCTGCACTACACGTCCAGCCGGAGAATTCTATTCATTATATAATTAAGTCTATTTCATTGTCTATTTCATTGAGTCTATTTTAAGTCTATTTCATTGAGTGTTTACGTTAAGTTTAGGGAATATTGTGTTTACCGCTCTAATAAGGAGCCTTCAAGGTACTAATGTACTAAAACCGAAGTTATATTACTGATATTCAAGATAATGAGGAACGCTGAGTAAAAATAAATTCCATATTCTTTGAATTTATTGCACGTGCGTGTCTTACCTAAACAAACTCTAGCACTTTGAAGATTAAGCACACTTTAGCTACGTCAATTAACCTTTCAATAACCCTAACGTGACTTAACGTAGGCTTTCCTGCACTACACGTCCAGCCGGAGAATTCTATTCATTATATAATTAAGTCTATTTCATTGTCTATTTCATTGAGTCTATTTTAAGTCTATTTCATTGAGTGTTTACGTTAAGTTTAGGGAATATTGTGTTTACCGCTCTAATAAGGAGCCTTCAAGGTACTAATGTACTAAAACCGAAGTTATATTACTGATATTCAAGATAATGAGGAACGCTGAGTAAAACAATAAATTCCATATTCTTGGAATTTATTGCACGTGCGTGTCTTACCTAAACAAACTCTAGCACTTTGAAGATTAAGCACACTTTAGCTACGTTAAGTAACCTTTCAATAACCCTAACGTGACTTAACGTAAGCTTTCCTGCACTACACGTCCAGCCGGAGAATTCTATTCATTATATAATTAAGTCTATTTCATTGTCTATTTCATTGAGTCTATTTTAAGTCTATTTCATTGAGTCTATTTTAAGTCTATTTCATTGAGTCTATTTTAAGTCTATTTCATTGTCTATTTCATTGAGTCTATTTTAAGTCTATTTCATTGTCTATTTCATTGAGTCTATTTTAAGTCTATTTCATTGAGTGTTTACGTTAAGTTCAGGGAATATTGTGTTTACCGCTCTAATAAGGAGCCTTCAAGGTACTAATGTACTAAAACCGAAGTTATATTACTGATATTCAAGATAATGAGGAACGCTGAGTAAAAATAAATTCCATATTCTTTGAATTTATTGCACGTGCGTGTCTTACCTAAACAAACTCTAGCACTTTGAAGATTAAGCACACTTTAGCTACGTCAAGTAACCTTTCAATAACCCTAACGTGACTTAACGTAAGCTTTCCTGCACTACACGTCCAGCCGGAGAATTCTATTCATTATATAATTAAGTCTATTTCATTGTCTATTTCATTGTCTATTTCATTGAGTCTATTTTAAGTCTATTTCATTGAGTGTTTACGTTAAGTTTAGGGAATATTGTGTTTACCGCTCTAATAAGGAGCCTTCAAGGTACTAATGTACTAAAACCGAAGTTATATTACTGATATTCAAGATAATGAGGAACGCTGAGTAAAAATAAATTCCATATTCTTTGAATTTATTGCACGTGCGTGTCTTACCTAAACAAACTCTAGCACTTTGAAGATTAAGCACACTTTAGCTACGTCAATTAACCTTTCAATAACCCTAACGTGACTTAACGTAGGCTTTCCTGCACTACACGTCCAGCCGGAGAATTCTATTCATTATATAATTAAGTCTATTTCATTGTCTATTTCATTGAGTCTATTTTAAGTCTATTTCATTGAGTGTTTACGTTAAGTTTAGGGAATATTGTGTTTACCGCTCTAATAAGGAGCCTTCAAGGTACTAATGTACTAAAACCGAAGTTATATTACTGATATTCAAGATAATGAGGAACGCTGAGTAAAAATAAATTCCATATTCTTGGAATTTATTGCACGTGCGTGTCTTACCTAAACAAACTCTAGCACTTTGAAGATTAAGCACACTTTAGCTACGTCAAGTAACCTTTCAATAACCCTAACGTGACTTAACGTAAGCTTTCCTGCACTACACGTCCAGCCGGAGAATTCTATTCATTATATAATTAAGTCTATTTCATTGAGTCTATTTTAAGTCTATTTCATTGAGTGTTTACGTTAAGTTCAGGGAATATTGTGTTTACCGCTCTAATAAGGAGCCTTCAAGGTACTAATGTACTAAAACCGAAGTTATATTACTGATATTCAAGATAATGAGGAACGCTGAGTAAAAATAAATTCCATATTCTTGGAATTTATTGCACGTGCGTGTCTTACCTAAACAAACTCTAGCACTTTGAAGATTAAGCACACTTTAGCTACGTCAAGTAACCTTTCAATAACCCTAACGTGACTTAAGGTAAGCTTTCCTGCACTACACGTCCAGCCGGAGAATTCTATTCATTATATAATTAAGTCTATTTCATTGAGTCTATTTTAAGTCTATTTCATTGTCTATTTCATTGAGTCTATTTTAAGTCTATTTCATTGTCTATTTCATTGAGTCTATTTTAAGTCTATTTCATTGTCTATTTCATTGAGTCTATTTCATTGAGTCTATTTTAAGTCTATTTCATTGTCTATTTCATTGAGTCTATTTTAAGTCTATTTCATTGAGTCTATTTTAAGTCTATTTCATTGAGTGTTTGCGTTAAGTTCAGGGAATATTGTGTTTACCGCTCTAATAAGGAGCCTTCAAGGTACTAATGTACTAAAACCGAAGTTATATTACTGATATTCAAGATAATGAGGAACGCTGAGTAAAAATAAATTCCATATTCTTTTAATTTATTGCACGTGCGTGTCTTACCTAAACAAACTCTAGCACTTTGAAGATTAAGCACACTTTAGCTACGTCAAGTAACCTTTCAATAACCCTAACGTGACTTAACGTAAGCTTTCCTGCACTACACGTGCAGCCGGAGAATTCTATTCATTATATAATTAAGTCTATTTCATTGAGTCTATTTTAAGTCTATTTCATTGTCTATTTCATTGAGTCTATTTTAAGTCTATTTCATTGTCTATTTCATTGAGTCTATTTTAAGTCTATTTCATTGTCTATTTCATTGAGTCTATTTTAAGTCTATTTCATTGAGTCTATTTTAAGTCTATTTCATTGAGTGTTTACGTTAAGTTCAGGGAATATTGTGTTTACCGCTCTAATAAGGAGCCTTCAAGGTACTAATGTACTAAAACCGAAGTTATATTACTGATATTCAAGATAATGAGGAACGCTGAGTAAGAATAATTCCATATTCTTGGAATTTATTGCACGTGCGTGTCTTACCTAAACAAACTCTAGCACTTTGAAGATTAAGCACACTTTAGTTACGTCAAGTAACCTTTCAATAACCCTAACGTGACTTAACGTAAGCTTTCCTGCACTACACGTCCAGCCGGAGAATTCTATTCATTATATAATTAAGTCTATTTCATTGTCTATTTCATTGAGTCTATTTTAAGTCTATTTCATTGAGTCTATTTTAAGTCTATTTCATTGAGTCTATTTTAAGTCTATTTCATTGTCTATTTCATTGAGTCTATTTTAAGTCTATTTCATTGTCTATTTCATTGAGTCTATTTTAAGTCTATTTCATTGAGTGTTTACGTTAAGTTCAGGGAATATTGTGTTTACCGCTCTAATAAGGAGCCTTCAAGGTACTAATGTACTAAAACCGAAGTTATATTACTGATATTCAAGATAATGAGGAACGCTGAGTAAAAATAAATTCCATATTCTTGGAATTTATTGCACGTGCGTGTCTTACCTAAACAAACTCTAGCACTTTGAAGATTAAGCACACTTTAGCTACGTCAAGTAACCTTTCAATAACCCTAACGTGACTTAACGTAAGCTTTCCTGCACTACACGTCCAGCCGGAGAATTCTATTCATTATATAATTAAGTCTATTTCATTGTCTATTTCATTGAGTCTATTTTAAGTCTATTTCATTGAGTCTATTTTAAGTCTATTTCATTGAGTCTATTTTAAGTCTATTTCATTGTCTATTTCATTGAGTCTATTTTAAGTCTATTTCATTGTCTATTTCATTGAGTCTATTTTAAGTCTATTTCATTGAGTGTTTACGTTAAGTTCAGTTAATATTGTGTTTACCGCTCTAATAAGGAGCCTTCAAGGTACTAATGTACTAAAACCGAAGTTATATTACTGATATTCAAGATAATGAGGAACGCTGAGTAAGAATAATTCCATATTCTTGGAATTTATTGCACGTGCGTGTCTTACCTAAACAAACTCTAGCACTTTGAAGATTAAGCACACTTTAGTTACGTCAAGTAACCTTTCAATAACCCTAACGTGACTTAACGTAAGCTTTCCTGCACTACACGTCCAGCCGGAGAATTCTATTCATTATATAATTAAGTCTATTTCATTGTCTATTTCATTGAGTCTATTTTAAGTCTATTTCATTGAGTGTTTACGTTAAGTTTAGGGAATATTGTGTTTACCGCTCTAATAAGGAGCCTTCAAGGTACTAATGTACTAAAACCGAAGTTATATTACTGATATTCAAGATAATGAGGAACGCTGAGTAAAAATAAATTCCATATTCTTTGAATTTATTGCACGTGCGTGTCTTACCTAAACAAACTCTAGCACTTTGAAGATTAAGCACACTTTAGCTACGTCAATTAACCTTTCAATAACCCTAACGTGACTTAACGTAGGCTTTCCTGCACTACACGTCCAGCCGGAGAATTCTATTCATTATATAATTAAGTCTATTTCATTGTCTATTTCATTGAGTCTATTTTAAGTCTATTTCATTGAGTGTTTACGTTAAGTTTAGGGAATATTGTGTTTACCGCTCTAATAAGGAGCCTTCAAGGTACTAATGTACTAAAACCGAAGTTATATTACTGATATTCAAGATAATGAGGAACGCTGAGTAAAACAATAAATTCCATATTCTTGGAATTTATTGCACGTGCGTGTCTTACCTAAACAAACTCTAGCACTTTGAAGATTAAGCACACTTTAGCTACGTTAAGTAACCTTTCAATAACCCTAACGTGACTTAACGTAAGCTTTCCTGCACTACACGTCCAGCCGGAGAATTCTATTCATTATATAATTAAGTCTATTTCATTGTCTATTTCATTGAGTCTATTTTAAGTCTATTTCATTGAGTCTATTTTAAGTCTATTTCATTGAGTCTATTTTAAGTCTATTTCATTGTCTATTTCATTGAGTCTATTTTAAGTCTATTTCATTGTCTATTTCATTGAGTCTATTTTAAGTCTATTTCATTGAGTGTTTACGTTAAGTTCAGGGAATATTGTGTTTACCGCTCTAATAAGGAGCCTTCAAGGTACTAATGTACTAAAACCGAAGTTATATTACTGATATTCAAGATAATGAGGAACGCTGAGTAAAAATAAATTCCATATTCTTGGAATTTATTGCACGTGCGTGTCTTACCTAAACAAACTCTAGCACTTTGAAGATTAAGCACACTTTAGCTACGTCAAGTAACGTTTCAATAACCCTAACGTGACTTAACGTAAGCTTTCCTGCACTACACGTCCAGCCGGAGAATTCTATTCATTATATAATTAAGTCTATTTCATTGTCTATTTCATTGAGTCTATTTTAAGTCTATTTCATTGAGTCTATTTTAAGTCTATTTCATTGAGTCTATTTTAAGTCTATTTCATTGTCTATTTCATTGAGTCTATTTTAAGTCTATTTCATTGTCTATTTCATTGAGTCTATTTTAAGTCTATTTCATTGAGTGTTTACGTTAAGTTCAGGGAATATTGTGTTTACCGCTCTAATAAGGAGCCTTCAAGGTACTAATGTACTAAAACCGAAGTTATATTACTGATATTCAAGATAATGAGGAACGCTGAGTAAAAATAAATTCCATATTCTTTGAATTTATTGCACGTGCGTGTCTTACCTAAACAAACTCTAGCACTTTGAAGATTAAGCACACTTTAGCTACGTCAAGTAACCTTTCAATAACCCTAACGTGACTTAACGTAAGCTTTCCTGCACTACACGTCCAGCCGGAGAATTCTATTCATTATATAATTAAGTCTATTTCATTGTCTATTTCATTGTCTATTTCATTGAGTCTATTTTAAGTCTATTTCATTGAGTGTTTACGTTAAGTTTAGGGAATATTGTGTTTACCGCTCTAATAAGGAGCCTTCAAGGTACTAATGTACTAAAACCGAAGTTATATTACTGATATTCAAGATAATGAGGAACGCTGAGTAAAAATAAATTCCATATTCTTTGAATTTATTGCACGTGCGTGTCTTACCTAAACAAACTCTAGCACTTTGAAGATTAAGCACACTTTAGCTACGTCAATTAACCTTTCAATAACCCTAACGTGACTTAACGTAGGCTTTCCTGCACTACACGTCCAGCCGGAGAATTCTATTCATTATATAATTAAGTCTATTTCATTGTCTATTTCATTGAGTCCATTTTAAGTCTATTTCATTGAGTGTTTACGTTAAGTTTAGGGAATATTGTGTTTACCGCTCTAATAAGGAGCCTTCAAGGTACTAATGTACTAAAACCGAAGTTATATTACTGATATTCAAGATAATGAGGAACGCTGAGTAAAAATAAATTCCATATTCTTGGAATTTATTGCACGTGCGTGTCTTACCTAAACAAACTCTAGCACTTTGAAGATTAAGCACACCTTAGCTACGTCAAGTAACCTTTCAATAACCCTAACGTGACTTAACGTAAGCTTTCCTGCACTACACGTCCAGCCGGAGAATTCTATTCATTATATAATTAAGTCTATTTCATTGAGTCTATTTTAAGTCTATTTCATTGAGTGTTTACGTTAAGTTCAGGGAATATTGTGTTTACCGCTCTAATAAGGAGCCTTCAAGGTACTAATGTACTAAAACCGAAGTTATATTACTGATATTCAAGATAATGAGGAACGCTGAGTAAAAATAAATTCCATATTCTTGGAATTTATTGCACGTGCGTGTCTTACCTAAACAAACTCTAGCACTTTGAAGATTAAGCACACTTTAGCTACGTCAAGTAACCTTTCAATAACCCTAACGTGACTTAAGGTAAGCTTTCCTGCACTACACGTCCAGCCGGAGAATTCTATTCATTATATAATTAAGTCTATTTCATTGAGTCTATTTTAAGTCTATTTCATTGTCTATTTCATTGAGTCTATTTTAAGTCTATTTCATTGTCTATTTCATTGAGTCTATTTTAAGTCTATTTCATTGTCTATTTCATTGAGTCTATTTTAAGTCTATTTCATTGAGTCTATTTTAAGTCTATTTCATTGAGTGTTTGCGTTAAGTTCAGGGAATATTGTGTTTACCGCTCTAATAAGGAGCCTTCAAGGTACTAATGTACTAAAACCGAAGTTATATTACTGATATTCAAGATAATGAGGAACGCTGAGTAAAAATAAATTCCATATTCTTGGAATTTATTGCACGTGCGTGTCTTACCTAAACAAACTCTAGCACTTTGAAGATTAAGCACACTTTAGCTACGTCAAGTAACCTTTCAATAACCCTAACGTGACTTAACGTAAGCTTTCCTGCACTACACGTCCAGCCGGAGAATTCTATTCATTATATAATTAAGTCTATTTCATTGAGTCTATTTTAAGTCTATTTCATTGTCTATTTCATTGAGTCTATTTTAAGTCTATTTCATTGTCTATTTCATTGAGTCTATTTTAAGTCTATTTCATTGTCTATTTCATTGAGTCTATTTTAAGTCTATTTCATTGAGTCTATTTTAAGTCTATTTCATTGAGTGTTTACGTTAAGTTCAGGGAATATTGTGTTTACCGCTCTAATAAGGAGCCTTCAAGGTACTAATGTACTAAAACCGAAGTTATATTACTGATATTCAAGATAATGAGGAACGCTGAGTAAAAATAAATTCCATATTCTTGGAATTTATTGCACGTGCGTGTCTTACCTAAACAAACTCTAGCACTTTGAAGATTAAGCACACTTTAGTTACGTCAAGTAACCTTTCAATAACCCTAACATGACTTAACGTAAGCTTTCCTGCACTACACGTCCAGCCGGAGAATTCTATTCATTATATAATTAAGTCTATTTCATTGAGTCTATTTTAAGTCTATTTCATTGAGTGTTTACGTTAAGTTCAGCGAATATTGTGTTTACCGCTCTAATAAGGGGCCTTCAAGGTACTAATGTACTAAAACCGAAGTTATATTACTGATATTCAAGATAATGAGGAACGCTGAGTAAAAATAAATTCCATATTCTTGGAATTTATTGCACGTGCGTGTCTTACCTAAACAAACTCTAGCACTTTGAAGATTAAGCACACTTTAGCTACATCAAGTAACCTTTCAATAACCCTAACGTAACTTAAGGTAAGCTTTCCTGCACTACACGTCCAGCCGGAGAATTCTATTCATTATATAATTAAGTCTATTTCATTGAGTCTATTTTAAGTCTATTTCATTGAGTGTTTACGTTAAGTTCAGGGAATATTGTGTTTACCGCTCTAATAAGGAGCCTTCAAGGTACTAATGTACTAAAACCGAAGTTATATTACTGATATTCAAGATAATGAGGAACGCTGAGTAAGAATAATTCCATATTCTTGGAATTTATTGCACGTGCGTGTCTTACCTAAACAAACTCTAGCACTTTGAAGATTAAGCACACTTTAGCTACGTCAAGTAACCTTTCAATAACCCTAACGTGACTTAACGTAAGCTTTCCTGCACTACACGTCCAGCCGGAGAATTCTATTCATTATATAATTAAGTCTATTTCATTGTCTATTTCATTGAGTCTATTTTAAGTCTATTTCATTGAGTCTATTTTAAGTCTATTTCATTGAGTCTATTTTAAGTCTATTTCATTGAGTCTATTTTAAGTCTATTTCATTGAGTGTTTACGTTAAGTTCAGGGAATATTGTGTTTACCGCTCTAATAAGGAGCCTTCAAGGTACTAATGTACTAAAACCGAAGTTATATTACTGATATTCAAGATAATGAGGAACGTTGAGTAAAAATAAATTCCATATTCTTGGAATTTATTGCACGTGCGTGTCTTACCTAAACAAACTCTAGCACTTTGAAGATTAAGCACACTTTAGTTACGTCAAGTAACCTTTCAATAACCCTAACATGACTTAACGTAAGCTTTCCTGCACTACACGTCCAGCCGGAGAATTCTATTCATTATATAATTAAGTCTATTTCATTGTCTATTTCATTGAGTCTATTTTAAGTCTATTTCATTGAGTCTATTTTAAGTCTATTTCATTGAGTCTATTTTAAGTCTATTTCATTGAGTCTATTTTAAGTCTATTTCATTGAGTGTTTACGTTAAGTTCAGGGAATATTGTGTTTACCGCTCTAATAAGGAGCCTTCAAGGTACTAATGTACTAAAACCGAAGTTATATTACTGATATTCAAGATAATGAGGAACGCTGAGTAAAAATAAATTCCATATTCTAGGAATTTATTGCACGTGCGTGTCTTACCTAAACAAACTCTAGCACTTTGAAGATTAAGCACACTTTAGTTACGTCAAGTAACCTTTCAATAACCCTAACATGACTTAACGTAAGCTTTCCTGCACTACACGTCCAGCCGGAGAATTCTATTCATTATATAATTAAGTCTATTTCATTGTCTATTTCATTGAGTCTATTTTAAGTCTATTTCATTGAGTCTATTTTAAGTCTATTTCATTGAGTCTATTTTAAGTCTATTTCATTGTCTATTTCATTGAGTCTATTTTAAGTCTATTTCATTGTCTATTTCATTGAGTCTATTTTAAGTCTATTTCATTGAGTGTTTACGTTAAGTTCAGGGAATATTGTGTTTACCGCTCTAATAAGGAGCCTTCAAGGTACTAATGTACTAAAACCGAAGTTATATTACTGATATTCAAGATAATGAGGAACGCTGAGTAAAAATAAATTCCATATTCTTGGAATTTATTGCACGTGCGTGTCTTACCTAAACAAACTCTAGCACTTTGAAGATTAAGCACACTTTAGCTACGTCAAGTAACGTTTCAATAACCCTAACGTGACTTAACGTAAGCTTTCCTGCACTACACGTCCAGCCGGAGAATTCTATTCATTATATAATTAAGTCTATTTCATTGTCTATTTCATTGAGTCTATTTTAAGTCTATTTCATTGAGTCTATTTTAAGTCTATTTCATTGAGTCTATTTTAAGTCTATTTCATTGTCTATTTCATTGAGTCTATTTTAAGTCTATTTCATTGTCTATTTCATTGAGTCTATTTTAAGTCTATTTCATTGAGTGTTTACGTTAAGTTCAGGGAATATTGTGTTTACCGCTCTAATAAGGAGCCTTCAAGGTACTAATGTACTAAAACCGAAGTTATATTACTGATATTCAAGATAATGAGGAACGCTGAGTAAAAATAAATTCCATATTCTTTGAATTTATTGCACGTGCGTGTCTTACCTAAACAAACTCTAGCACTTTGAAGATTAAGCACACTTTAGCTACGTCAAGTAACCTTTCAATAACCCTAACGTGACTTAACGTAAGCTTTCCTGCACTACACGTCCAGCCGGAGAATTCTATTCATTATATAATTAAGTCTATTTCATTGTCTATTTCATTGTCTATTTCATTGAGTCTATTTTAAGTCTATTTCATTGAGTGTTTACGTTAAGTTTAGGGAATATTGTGTTTACCGCTCTAATAAGGAGCCTTCAAGGTACTAATGTACTAAAACCGAAGTTATATTACTGATATTCAAGATAATGAGGAACGCTGAGTAAAAATAAATTCCATATTCTTTGAATTTATTGCACGTGCGTGTCTTACCTAAACAAACTCTAGCACTTTGAAGATTAAGCACACTTTAGCTACGTCAATTAACCTTTCAATAACCCTAACGTGACTTAACGTAGGCTTTCCTGCACTACACGTCCAGCCGGAGAATTCTATTCATTATATAATTAAGTCTATTTCATTGTCTATTTCATTGAGTCCATTTTAAGTCTATTTCATTGAGTGTTTACGTTAAGTTTAGGGAATATTGTGTTTACCGCTCTAATAAGGAGCCTTCAAGGTACTAATGTACTAAAACCGAAGTTATATTACTGATATTCAAGATAATGAGGAACGCTGAGTAAAAATAAATTCCATATTCTTGGAATTTATTGCACGTGCGTGTCTTACCTAAACAAACTCTAGCACTTTGAAGATTAAGCACACCTTAGCTACGTCAAGTAACCTTTCAATAACCCTAACGTGACTTAACGTAAGCTTTCCTGCACTACACGTCCAGCCGGAGAATTCTATTCATTATATAATTAAGTCTATTTCATTGAGTCTATTTTAAGTCTATTTCATTGAGTGTTTACGTTAAGTTCAGGGAATATTGTGTTTACCGCTCTAATAAGGAGCCTTCAAGGTACTAATGTACTAAAACCGAAGTTATATTACTGATATTCAAGATAATGAGGAACGCTGAGTAAAAATAAATTCCATATTCTTGGAATTTATTGCACGTGCGTGTCTTACCTAAACAAACTCTAGCACTTTGAAGATTAAGCACACTTTAGCTACGTCAAGTAACCTTTCAATAACCCTAACGTGACTTAAGGTAAGCTTTCCTGCACTACACGTCCAGCCGGAGAATTCTATTCATTATATAATTAAGTCTATTTCATTGAGTCTATTTTAAGTCTATTTCATTGTCTATTTCATTGAGTCTATTTTAAGTCTATTTCATTGTCTATTTCATTGAGTCTATTTTAAGTCTATTTCATTGTCTATTTCATTGAGTCTATTTTAAGTCTATTTCATTGAGTCTATTTTAAGTCTATTTCATTGAGTGTTTGCGTTAAGTTCAGGGAATATTGTGTTTACCGCTCTAATAAGGAGCCTTCAAGGTACTAATGTACTAAAACCGAAGTTATATTACTGATATTCAAGATAATGAGGAACGCTGAGTAAAAATAAATTCCATATTCTTGGAATTTATTGCACGTGCGTGTCTTACCTAAACAAACTCTAGCACTTTGAAGATTAAGCACACTTTAGCTACGTCAAGTAACCTTTCAATAACCCTAACGTGACTTAACGTAAGCTTTCCTGCACTACACGTCCAGCCGGAGAATTCTATTCATTATATAATTAAGTCTATTTCATTGAGTCTATTTTAAGTCTATTTCATTGTCTATTTCATTGAGTCTATTTTAAGTCTATTTCATTGTCTATTTCATTGAGTCTATTTTAAGTCTATTTCATTGTCTATTTCATTGAGTCTATTTTAAGTCTATTTCATTGAGTCTATTTTAAGTCTATTTCATTGAGTGTTTACGTTAAGTTCAGGGAATATTGTGTTTACCGCTCTAATAAGGAGCCTTCAAGGTACTAATGTACTAAAACCGAAGTTATATTACTGATATTCAAGATAATGAGGAACGCTGAGTAAAAATAAATTCCATATTCTTGGAATTTATTGCACGTGCGTGTCTTACCTAAACAAACTCTAGCACTTTGAAGATTAAGCACACTTTAGTTACGTCAAGTAACCTTTCAATAACCCTAACATGACTTAACGTAAGCTTTCCTGCACTACACGTCCAGCCGGAGAATTCTATTCATTATATAATTAAGTCTATTTCATTGAGTCTATTTTAAGTCTATTTCATTGAGTGTTTACGTTAAGTTCAGCGAATATTGTGTTTACCGCTCTAATAAGGGGCCTTCAAGGTACTAATGTACTAAAACCGAAGTTATATTACTGATATTCAAGATAATGAGGAACGCTGAGTAAAAATAAATTCCATATTCTTGGAATTTATTGCACGTGCGTGTCTTACCTAAACAAACTCTAGCACTTTGAAGATTAAGCACACTTTAGCTACATCAAGTAACCTTTCAATAACCCTAACGTAACTTAAGGTAAGCTTTCCTGCACTACACGTCCAGCCGGAGAATTCTATTCATTATATAATTAAGTCTATTTCATTGAGTCTATTTTAAGTCTATTTCATTGAGTGTTTACGTTAAGTTCAGGGAATATTGTGTTTACCGCTCTAATAAGGAGCCTTCAAGGTACTAATGTACTAAAACCGAAGTTATATTACTGATATTCAAGATAATGAGGAACGCTGAGTAAGAATAATTCCATATTCTTGGAATTTATTGCACGTGCGTGTCTTACCTAAACAAACTCTAGCACTTTGAAGATTAAGCACACTTTAGCTACGTCAAGTAACCTTTCAATAACCCTAACGTGACTTAACGTAAGCTTTCCTGCACTACACGTCCAGCCGGAGAATTCTATTCATTATATAATTAAGTCTATTTCATTGTCTATTTCATTGAGTCTATTTTAAGTCTATTTCATTGAGTCTATTTTAAGTCTATTTCATTGAGTCTATTTTAAGTCTATTTCATTGAGTCTATTTTAAGTCTATTTCATTGAGTGTTTACGTTAAGTTCAGGGAATATTGTGTTTACCGCTCTAATAAGGAGCCTTCAAGGTACTAATGTACTAAAACCGAAGTTATATTACTGATATTCAAGATAATGAGGAACGCTGAGTAAAAATAAATTCCATATTCTTGGAATTTATTGCACGTGCGTGTCTTACCTAAACAAACTCTAGCACTTTGAAGATTAAGCACACTTTAGTTACGTCAAGTAACCTTTCAATAACCCTAACATGACTTAACGTAAGCTTTCCTGCACTACACGTCCAGCCGGAGAATTCTATTCATTATATAATTAAGTCTATTTCATTGTCTATTTCATTGAGTCTATTTTAAGTCTATTTCATTGAGTCTATTTTAAGTCTATTTCATTGAGTCTATTTTAAGTCTATTTCATTGAGTCTATTTTAAGTCTATTTCATTGAGTGTTTACGTTAAGTTCAGGGAATATTGTGTTTACCGCTCTAATAAGGAGCCTTCAAGGTACTAATGTACTAAAACCGAAGTTATATTACTGATATTCAAGATAATGAGGAACGCTGAGTAAAAATAAATTCCATATTCTTGGAATTTATTGCACGTGCGTGTCTTACCTAAACAAACTCTAGCACTTTGAAGATTAAGCACACTTTAGTTACGTCAAGTAACCTTTCAATAACCCTAACATGACTTAACGTAAGCTTTCCTGCACTACACGTCCAGCCGGAGAATTCTATTCATTATATAATTAAGTCTATTTCATTGTCTATTTCATTGAGTCTATTTTAAGTCTATTTCATTGAGTCTATTTTAAGTCTATTTCATTGAGTGTTTACGTTAAGTTCAGGGAATATTGTGTTTACCGCTCTAATAAGGAGCCTTCAAGGTACTAATGTACTAAAACCGAAGTTATATTACTGATATTCAAGATAATGAGGAACGCTGAGTAAAAATAAATTCCATATTCTTGGAATTTATTGCACGTGCGTGTCTTACCTAAACAAACTCTAGCACTTTGAAGATTAAGCACACTTTAGTTACGTCAAGTAACCTTTCAATAACCCTAACGTGACTTAACGTAAGCTTTCCTGCACTACACGTCCAGCCGGAGAATTCTATTCATTATATAATTAAGTCTATTTCATTGTCTATTTCATTGAGTCTATTTTAAGTCTATTTCATTGAGTCTATTTTAAGTCTATTTCATTGAGTCTATTTTAAGTCTATTTCATTGAGTCTATTTTAAGTCTATTTCATTGTCTATTTCATTGAGTCTATTTTAAGTCTATTTCATTGAGTGTTTACGTTAAGTTCAGGGAATATTGTGTTTACCGCTCTAATAAGGAGCCTTCAAGGTACTAATGTACTAAAACCGAAGTTATATTACTGATATTCAAGATAATGAGGAACGCTGAGTAAAAATAAATTCCATATTCTTGGAATTTATTGCACGTGCGTGTCTTACCTAAACAAACTCTAGCACTTTGAAGATTAAGCACACTTTAGCTACGTCAAGTAACGTTTCAGTAACCCTAACGTGACTTAACGTAAGCTTTCCTGCACTACACGTCCAGCCGGAGAATTCTATTCATTATATAATTAAGTCTATTTCATTGTCTATTTCATTGAGTCTATTTTAAGTCTATTTCATTGAGTCTATTTTAAGTCTATTTCATTGTCTATTTCATTGAGTCTATTTAAGTCTATTTCATTGTCTATTTCATTGAGTCTATTTTAAGTCTATTTCATTGAGTGTTTACGTTAAGTTCAGGGAATATTGTGTTTACCGCTCTAATAAGGAGCCTTCAAGGTACTAATGTACTAAAACCGAAGTTATATTACTGATATTCAAGATAATGAGGAACGCTGAGTAAAAATAAATTCCATATTCTTGGAATTTATTGCACGTGCGTGTCTTACCTAAACAAACTCTAGCACTTTGAAGATTAAGCACACTTTAGCTACGTCAAGTAACCTTTCAATAACCCTAACGTGACTTAACGTAAGCTTTCCTGCACTACACGTCCAGCCGGAGAATTCTATTCATTATATAATTAAGTCTATTTCATTGAGTCTATTTTAAGTCTATTTCATTGAGTGTTTACGTTAAGTTCAGGGAATATTGTGTTTACCGCTCTAATAAGGAGCCTTCAAGGTACTAATGTACTAAAACCGAAGTTATATTACTGATATTCAAGATAATGAGGAACGCTGAGTAAGAATAATTCCATATTCTTGGAATTTATTGCACGTGCGTGTCTTACCTAAACAAACTCTAGCACTTTGAAGATTAAGCACACTTTAGCTACGTCAAGTAACCTTTCAATAACCCTAACGTGACTTAACGTAAGCTTTCCTGCACTACACGTCCAGCCGGAGAATTCTATTCATTATATAATTAAGTCTATTTCATTGTCTATTTCATTGAGTCTATTTTAAGTCTATTTCATTGAGTCTATTTTAAGTCTATTTCATTGAGTGTTTACGTTAAGTTCAGGGAATATTGTGTTTACCGCTCTAATAAGGAGCCTTCAAGGTACTAATGTACTAAAACCGAAGTTATATTACTGATATTCAAGATAATGAGGAACGCTGAGTAAAAATAAATTCCATATTCTTGGAATTTATTGCACGTGCGTGTCTTACCTAAACAAACTCTAGCACTTTGAAGATTAAGCACACTTTAGTTACGTCAAGTAACCTTTCAATAACCCTAACATGACTTAACGTAAGCTTTCCTGCACTACACGTCCAGCCGGAGAATTCTATTCATTATATAATTAAGTCTATTTCATTGTCTATTTCATTGAGTCTATTTTAAGTCTATTTCATTGAGTCTATTTTAAGTCTATTTCATTGAGTCTATTTTAAGTCTATTTCATTGAGTGTTTACGTTAAGTTCAGGGAATATTGTGTTTACCGCTCTAATAAGGAGCCTTCAAGGTACTAATGTACTAAAACCGAAGTTATATTACTGATATTCAAGATAATGAGGAACGCTGAGTAAAAATAAATTCCATATTCTTGGAATTTATTGCACGTGCGTGTCTTACCTAAACAAACTCTAGCACTTTGAAGATTAAGCACACTTTAGTTACGTCAAGTAACCTTTCAATAACCCTAACATGACTTAACGTAAGCTTTCCTGCACTACACGTCCAGCCGGAGAATTCTATTCATTATATAATTAAGTCTATTTCATTGTCTATTTCATTGAGTCTATTTTAAGTCTATTTCATTGAGTCTATTTTAAGTCTATTTCATTGAGTGTTTACGTTAAGTTCAGGGAATATTGTGTTTACCGCTCTAATAAGGAGCCTTCAAGGTACTAATGTACTAAAACCGAAGTTATATTACTGATATTCAAGATAATGAGGAACGCTGAGTAAAAATAAATTCCATATTCTTGGAATTTATTGCACGTGCGTGTCTTACCTAAACAAACTCTAGCACTTTGAAGATTAAGCACACTTTAGTTACGTCAAGTAACCTTTCAATAACCCTAACGTGACTTAACGTAAGCTTTCCTGCACTACACGTCCAGCCGGAGAATTCTATTCATTATATAATTAAGTCTATTTCATTGTCTATTTCATTGAGTCTATTTTAAGTCTATTTCATTGAGTCTATTTTAAGTCTATTTCATTGAGTCTATTTTAAGTCTATTTCATTGTCTATTTCATTGAGTCTATTTTAAGTCTATTTCATTGAGTGTTTACGTTAAGTTCAGGGAATATTGTGTTTACCGCTCTAATAAGGAGCCTTCAAGGTACTAATGTACTAAAACCGAAGTTATATTACTGATATTCAAGATAATGAGGAACGCTGAGTAAAAATAAATTCCATATTCTTGGAATTTATTGCACGTGCGTGTCTTACCTAAACAAACTCTAGCACTTTGAAGATTAAGCACACTTTAGCTACGTCAAGTAACGTTTCAGTAACCCTAACGTGACTTAACGTAAGCTTTCCTGCACTACACGTCCAGCCGGAGAATTCTATTCATTATATAATTAAGTCTATTTCATTGTCTATTTCATTGAGTCTATTTTAAGTCTATTTCATTGAGTCTATTTTAAGTCTATTTCATTGTCTATTTCATTGAGTCTATTTAAGTCTATTTCATTGTCTATTTCATTGAGTCTATTTTAAGTCTATTTCATTGAGTGTTTACGTTAAGTTCAGGGAATATTGTGTTTACCGCTCTAATAAGGAGCCTTCAAGGTACTAATGTACTAAAACCGAAGTTATATTACTGATATTCAAGATAATGAGGAACGCTGAGTAAAAATAAATTCCATATTCTTGGAATTTATTGCACGTGCGTGTCTTACCTAAACAAACTCTAGCACTTTGAAGATTAAGCACACTTTAGCTACGTCAAGTAACCTTTCAATAACCCTAACGTGACTTAACGTAAGCTTTCCTGCATTACACGTCCAGCGGGAGAATTCTATTCATTATATAATTAAGTCTATTTCATTGAGTCTATTTTAAGTCTATTTCATTGAGTGTTTACGTTAAGTTCAGGGAATATTGTGTTTACCGCTCTAATAAGGAGCCTTCAAGGTACTAATGTACTAAAACCGAAGTTATATTACTGATATTCAAGATAATGAGGAACGCTGAGTAAAAATAAATTCCATATTCTTGGAATTTATTGCACGTGCGTGTCTTACCTAAACAAACTCTAGCACTTTGAAGATTAAGCACACTTTAGTTACGTCAAGTAACCTTTCAATAACCCTAACATGACTTAACGTAAGCTTTCCTGCACTACACGTCCAGCCGGAGAATTCTATTCATTATATAATTAAGTCTATTTCATTGTCTATTTCATTGAGTCTATTTTAAGTCTATTTCATTGAGTCTATTTTAAGTCTATTTCATTGAGTGTTTACGTTAAGTTCAGGGAATATTGTGTTTACCGCTCTAATAAGGAGCCTTCAAGGTACTAATGTACTAAAACCGAAGTTATATTACTGATATTCAAGATAATGAGGAACGCTGAGTAAAAATAAATTCCATATTCTTGGAATTTATTGCACGTGCGTGTCTTACCTAAACAAACTCTAGCACTTTGAAGATTAAGCACACTTTAGTTACGTCAAGTAACCTTTCAATAACCCTAACGTGACTTAACGTAAGCTTTCCTGCACTACACGTCCAGCCGGAGAATTCTATTCATTATATAATTAAGTCTATTTCATTGTCTATTTCATTGAGTCTATTTTAAGTCTATTTCATTGAGTCTATTTTAAGTCTATTTCATTGAGTCTATTTTAAGTCTATTTCATTGTCTATTTCATTGAGTCTATTTTAAGTCTATTTCATTGAGTGTTTACGTTAAGTTCAGGGAATATTGTGTTTACCGCTCTAATAAGGAGCCTTCAAGGTACTAATGTACTAAAACCGAAGTTATATTACTGATATTCAAGATAATGAGGAACGCTGAGTAAAAATAAATTCCATATTCTTGGAATTTATTGCACGTGCGTGTCTTACCTAAACAAACTCTAGCACTTTGAAGATTAAGCACACTTTAGCTACGTCAAGTAACGTTTCAGTAACCCTAACGTGACTTAACGTAAGCTTTCCTGCACTACACGTCCAGCCGGAGAATTCTATTCATTATATAATTAAGTCTATTTCATTGTCTATTTCATTGAGTCTATTTTAAGTCTATTTCATTGAGTCTATTTTAAGTCTATTTCATTGTCTATTTCATTGAGTCTATTTAAGTCTATTTCATTGTCTATTTCATTGAGTCTATTTTAAGTCTATTTCATTGAGTGTTTACGTTAAGTTCAGGGAATATTGTGTTTACCGCTCTAATAAGGAGCCTTCAAGGTACTAATGTACTAAAACCGAAGTTATATTACTGATATTCAAGATAATGAGGAACGCTGAGTAAAAATAAATTCCATATTCTTGGAATTTATTGCACGTGCGTGTCTTACCTAAACAAACTCTAGCACTTTGAAGATTAAGCACACTTTAGCTACGTCAAGTAACCTTTCAATAACCCTAACGTGACTTAACGTAAGCTTTCCTGCATTACACGTCCAGCGGGAGAATTCTATTCATTATATAATTAAGTCTATTTCATTGAGTCTATTTTAAGTCTATTTCATTGAGTCTATTTTAAGTCTATTTCATTGTCTATTTCATTGAGTCTATTTTAAGTCTATTTCATTGTCTATTTCATTGAGTCTATTTTAAGTCTATTTCATTGAGTGTTTACGTTAAGTTCAGGGAATATTGTGTTTACCGCTCTAATAAGGAGCCTTCAAGGTACTAATGTACTAAAACCGAAGTTATATTACTGATATTCAAGATAATGAGGAACGCTGAGTAAAAATAAATTCCATATTCTTGGAATTTATTGCACGTGCGTGTCTTACCTAAACAAACTCTAGCACTTTGAAGATTAAGCACACTTTAGCTACGTCAAGTAACCTTTCAATAACCCTAACGTGACTTAACGTAAGCTTTCCTGCACTACACGTCCAGCCGGAGAATTCTATTCATTATATAATTAAGTCTATTTCATTGAGTCTATTTTAAGTCTATTTCATTGAGTGTTTACGTTAAGTTCAGGGAATATTGTGTTTACCGCTCTAATAAGGAGCCTTCAAGGTACTAATGTACTAAAACCGAAGTTATATTACTGATATTCAAGATAATGAGGAACGCTGAGTAAGAATAATTCCATATTCTTGGAATTTATTGCACGTGCGTGTCTTACCTAAACAAACTCTAGCACTTTGAAGATTAAGCACACTTTAGCTACGTCAAGTAACCTTTCAATAACCCTAACGTGACTTAACGTAAGCTTTCCTGCACTACACGTCCAGCCGGAGAATTCTATTCATTATATAATTAAGTCTATTTCATTGTCTATTTCATTGAGTCTATTTTAAGTCTATTTCATTGAGTCTATTTTAAGTCTATTTCATTGAGTGTTTACGTTAAGTTCAGGGAATATTGTGTTTACCGCTCTAATAAGGAGCCTTCAAGGTACTAATGTACTAAAACCGAAGTTATATTACTGATATTCAAGATAATGAGGAACGCTGAGTAAAAATAAATTCCATATTCTTGGAATTTATTGCACGTGCGTGTCTTACCTAAACAAACTCTAGCACTTTGAAGATTAAGCACACTTTAGCTACGTCAAGTAACCTTTCAATAACCCTAACGTGACTTAAGGTAAGCTTTCCTGCACTACACGTCCAGCCGGAGAATTCTATTCATTATATAATTAAGTCTATTTCATTGTCTATTTCATTGAGTCTATTTTAAGTCTATTTCATTGAGTCTATTTTAAGTCTATTTCATTGAGTGTTTACGTTAAGTTCAGGGAATATTGTGTTTACCGCTCTAATAAGGAGCCTTCAAGGTACTAATGTACTAAAACCGAAGTTATATTACTGATATTCAAGATAATGAGGAACGCTGAGTAAAAATAAATTCCATATTCTTGGAATTTATTGCACGTGCGTGTCTTACCTAAACAAACTCTAGCACTTTGAAGATTAAGCACACTTTAGCTACGTCAAGTAACCTTTCAATAACCCTAACGTTACTTAACGTAAGCTTTCCTGCACTACACATCCAGCCGGAGAACTCTATTCATAATAGTGGCTCGTTTTTTTTTTTTTTTTTTTGCAGAGAGTGTACGTACAGTTAAAATATGTACACAGACACGTGTCTATAAATAGGTAGCATAACATTCAAAAACTAAGAAAAGAGACCGTCATGAGCATAGTACTTAATTTTAAATTAAAGAAGAGGGTTTTACAAAGAAAAAAATAAATTAAAAAAATATTTCAGTCTGAGCAATGCGTCTTAGTTTGTACCGATAGTTATAAAGTATCGAAATTTGTTTTTAAATGCTATGAAGTAATTCTAGGTTCAGAGGTTCCAATTTTTAATCCTAGTTTTCATTGAAGTTGCTGTAGTGTTTAGGCTAGGCGCATTTAAGGTAAAAGAAATAAAAGGTCATAATTTCCTTTCTTTTCTTTTTTGTAATTCTTATTTTTTTTATTTCCACCAATGCTGATCTTTTTCCACTCATTTGTTGTCTCGTGCAGTAGTCACACCACATATTATTTTCTGGCAACCTCATATCCGTCGCAGACTGATCTGGAAATTTCTGCTATGGTGTTTCGCACCCTATAATTTACAAACCCTCTCGCATTTTCTATTTATACCTCATTTTTTTTTTTATTGGAGGTTTAGCGACCACCGTGAGCAACTCAATTGGCTATAAGCAGTCGCCCGTCCCTAATTTAGGGTCACTGGTTCCAGGGAAGGGAGAGAGCCAGTGCCGTCAGACAAACACAACATCCATTGATTGAAGGTTTAACGACCACCGTGAGCAACTCAATGGGCTAAGCAGTCGCCCGTCCCTAATTTAGGGTCACTGGTTCCAGGGAAGGGAGAGAGCCAGTGCCGTAAGACAAACACAACATCCATTGATTGATTGGAGGTTTAACGACCACCGTGAGCAACTCAATGGGCTAAGCAGTCGCCCGTCCCTAATTTAGGGTCACTGGTTCCAGGGAAGGGAGAGAGCCAGTGCCGTAAGACAAACACAACATCCATTGATTGATTGGAGGTTTAACGACCACCTTGAGCAACTCAATGGGCTATAAGCAGTCGCCTGTCCCTAATTTAGGGTCACTGGTTCCAGGGAAGGGAGAGAGCCAGTGCCGTAAGACAAACACAACATCCATTGATTGAAGGTTTAACGACCACCGTGAGCAACTCAATGGGCTAAGCAGTCGCCCGTCCCTAATTTAGGGTCACTGGTTCCAGGGAAGGGAGAGATCCAGTGCCGTAAGACAAACACAACATCCATTGATTGATTGGAGGTTTAACGACCACCTTGAGCAACTCAATGGGCTATAAGCAGTCGCCTGTCCCTAATTTAGGGTCACTGGTTCCAGGGAAGGGAGAGAGCCAGTGCCGTAAGACAAACACAACATCCATTGATTGATTGGAGGTTTAACGACCACCGTGAGCAACTCAATGGGCTATAAGCAGTCGCTCGTCCCTAATTTAGGGTCACTGGTTCCAGGGAAGGGAGAGAGCCAGTGCCGTAAGACAAACACAACATCCATTGATTGAAGGTTTAACGACCACCGTGAGCAACTCAATGGGCTAAGCAGTCGCCCGTCCCTAATTTAGGGTCACTGGTTCCAGGGAAGGGAGAGAGCCAGTGCCGTAAGACAAACACAACATCCATGCCTCACCGGGATTCGAACCCGGACCCCTTCGGACGAATGATCAGAGGCCAACGCCTTAGACCACTGCGCCACCGGGGCGGCATATACATTATTCATCGGACATGTTGGCTTTCTTGCACAAGTTCATGCCGTTTCATTTCACGAGTGTTTCCCAGATCAGTAGTGACGTTGCAGATGGCCAGCTGTGTATCAAAATGTAGCCAGTAATATCGTGTATCTGAATCAAATTGCGTTGTGTGATTGTGGCTAATAGTTGTTTAGTTTTCAGGTCCGGAAGTTTGGAGTGTTAAATAGAGGAATGAACATTTCCGAAATCTGCTCCTCTACGAGTTTAACAGGGGGGGGCACAGTCGCCGAGGCCACTCAACAAATTTGCGCTGTGTATGGGGGAGGATGCTATCGCTCCGAGGACATTCCGCAAATGGTTTGAGAGGTTCCGAGGGGGGCAATTTTGACTTCAACAATTCTCCAAGCTGAGGCCGTCCATCTCACTTTGATGAGGATCGTTTGAATCGCCTCATCCACTTAAATCCGCGTCAAACCACACGCGAATTGGCCACTAAGGTGAACTGTGTTCAGGTCACATTGATGCAGCACGTGGAACGTACGGGGAAGGTCCAGAAATTAGGATGTTGGGTGTCTCCCACTGTCACCGAGGAAAACAAGAATCGGCGTGTTGCCAAGTGTAGTTCCTTGCTCGCTCGTTGTCGCGAATGTTTTCAGGAACACAAACCCTTTCTGTCATGTATTGTTACTGTAGATGAAAAGTGGTGCCTGTACGTGAATTTCAGGCATCGGAGGGAATGTTTAACCTCAAGCAAGACGTCCACACCACGTCCAAAAAATGACATTCATCCTGCGAAGATTATGTTGTGTGTATGTGGTAGGACATGGAAGGCATCATTCACTGGGAAATGATGCCGAGGAATCGAACCATCAACGATGCACTCTATTGTGAGCAACTCCGACGTGTGGAGTGAGCTGTTCAGCAGAAACGGCCACATCGTCGCCATGGTGTTGTTATAAACATTTATTTTAAATGTTATTATCATAGGAATAATCATATGTTATAAACAAATATTTGGCCGCCCCGGTGGCGCAGTGGTCTAAGCGATGGCCTCTGATCATTCGTCCGAAAGGGGTCCGGGTTCGAATCCGAATCCCGGTGAGGCATGGATGTTGTGTTTGTCTTACGGCACTGGCTCTCTCCCTTCCCTGGAGCCACTGACCCTAAATTAGGGACGGGCGACTGCTTATAGCCCATTGAGTTGCTCACGGTGGTCGTTAAACCTCCAATCAAAAAAAAAAAAAAAAATATTTAACCAATTCACCATAGTCATCTTCAAACGTTAATCGGTACCAACGTTACATTCTAATACGGAACACGTGTTAAAGTTATGAACAATGGAACACCTGTTACTGTCATCAATGTTAAATACAAGGTGTTAATTTTATTATTATATTTATTATTATGAACAAATTATAGGTCCATCAATTACAGATCATTTACCGATTAAATTTACTTTATCGTGCCTTTTTATAACTATGGTACTTTTGTTCTACAGTGATCGTATATGGACAAAAACGTGCCCCTTATATGTACTGGCATATAATAAAGCACGGCGTTGTGATTCGCCTTTATCTCGTCACTGGAATGGTGGGGGAGTAAAGGTGCCGCTCGTGAAAGAAATCAGAAACATAAACACATATCTTAGTTTACACATACCTTAACTTATGTCTTGTGTGGCTATAAGGAAAACAAACAGGAATCTTATGTGGAAGTAATAAAAATAGTTTAATACGTGAGAATTAGGAACAGTAAGGTACCACGTGCGTGGGTGCAGCCGTTAACAATACCTTACACATAAAATTTACTCTTATTGCGATTTTTCTCTATAACGTCTCCGATCATTTCTGCGTACATCTATCTATATATATAAGTGCAAAGCTTAGTGATTCATTTTACTTCTAGTTCCTTTTCTCCTATGCTTTACTTAAATGTTTTACCTAGCTAACTGGGTTTTCATTGTTTTATCATGACCAATACACACGCCACGTGCTCTAAATAGGGTTATGAATTAATTTAAGCAAGTACATGCAATAACAGGGAAAACGAAAATAACTTATCTGGTATCTCCATATGTCTTTCAGGTTTTCAACACTGGGCATATACACCTAATTGAGCTGACTGGCGCTATCCGAACTCGGCTCTCCGTTTCTCAACGCTGGGCATACTTCATCTCTCTCTGGTCATACTCGGAACTCACTACGCACGTCTGTCCCTTGTCGTTACTCGCACTCCACACCCCTTGACCAGTGAAGACCTCTGACCTTCTGAGCTTCACCTTGTCCGCGGATGCCAAGGTCACTTGACCAGTCTGGGATTCATCTAATCCGTCACTTCGCTCCCTTCTTGGGAACTGACCCTTCAACTTTTCCGACCCCCCCTATATCCCCTGGGGCCTAAGTATCGTCACAAGGCTTGAGATTACCTCCCGCTATCCCCTGGGGCTATCTATGCACGTGCATGTTGGACTAAATTTATTTTAAATAATTTTATTTCCAACAGTGTCCTTCTCCAACATGATAATGCACGCCCTCACACTGCAAACATGATCAAAATGGCCATTCAGGACATGAAATGGGAGATCCTTCCGCATCTGGCCTATTCCTCAGATGTCGCCATCTTGAGACTATCACCTGTTCTAATCTCTATCGAATGCACTCCGTGGCAGAACGCTCAAAAATGATGTTGATCTCCATAATTGCCTTGATTTCTTCGCAGCATAACTTTCACGTTTTTTTTTAAGAATTTCACTGCAGACCCATCCAGATGGGACACCATCGTAAACAATGGGAGAGGGGGAGGGCGGTATACCTAGTTGATTGATTCCGTTTACCGTTCTGATGTAATACATTCCTGTAGTACGGTGAAAAAAAAAGCGGCATGAACTTATACATCAACCCAATGCTTAAAAGACAAAATGGAATTTGAAAAATGTGGTACTTACGGAATTTCTGATAATTCGTGGGGTCATCGCGGAATTTTGTGGCGTGTCGAAAAATGTCCTTAAAAAGTGTCTTTAAAGCCAAGTACTGCAAACTGGGAACATAATTAGAATCCATCTTGTTTCCTCGGCCAGGAATTCTGGAACTAAACGGAAACATAATTAAGCTTATATCACTGAATAATCATGCATTACATTTTTTGTGTGTTTAACCCTCTGGACGCCAAGAGCGTGTTAACGCGTTTTCATTGGCCAGCGCCAAGAGCGTCTGAACTCGTCCTGATATCGGTATCCCAACAGCGGCTTAGCGAGCTGAGACGGCCTGCAAAAGATTTCCCAACATCGCCAAGAGCGAGTTAAGACGTTTGTTCCTTTCCCCTGGGTGGTAACCTAAGACACCCCCCCCCCCATGTCAGTTGTTAATTGATGAATGGAGTTTAACCAAACAAAATCCTGTGACCAAAAGAGTGGGAACAAAGGAACCCCGATTACTCCTATCCCCTATTGCGGGAAAACATCAGGGCTATGTGAAACGGTAGAAGTAGAATTGCGTCGCACGGGAATTCTTTAAATTCTTCTCCAGGCTCTTACTATACCTTTCGTTAACAATGTGCACATAACAAGTATTTACCTTGTAACTTACAGAATACCTGTGAGGCATGAGGACTAGATAGTAAAATACTTTAAACGATAAACAGCTAAACTAACGTTCAGGTATAAAAATAAAATATCGGAAACTTAATTAATAAACTCCCTATAAACAGTATTGATTGCGCACTCCGTATACATCCTACTTTGGATAACAACGCGTACGTCTATATGAACAAAACTCTTTTAATTTCTGCTCTTCAAAATTTTCCAGTGTTTTAAAAGTAAACCTATTGTTTCAATGTATGAAAGAATGCTCACGGGAAAATACCCACTTCTCGAAAATGTAGGCTATCGACTATCTCTTAAAAAGCATGGCCTATTTTTCATTATTTCATCAAGAAAGGCTTCAATTTCAACTATCTGGTCGAGATTTAGGTTCGGACAACTAGCCACAAACGCTTTAGGGGCCGTATGAAAATTGCAGTTTCTTTACCTTGTAATGAGAATTGGATTGGGAATCAGGGACGAGCCAAGCAGGGGAGATAAATTAATACCAGTATCAATGAGTCAATCAAATTTTACGGTTGATAAATTAATTTTCCAGTGTTTTGAAAGTAAACCTATTGTTTCAATGTATGAAAGAATGCTCACGGGAAAATGCCCACTTCTCGAAAATGTCAGCTATCGACTATCTCTTACGTCTGTTAAAAGCATGGCCTATTTTTCATTATTTCATCAAGAAAGGCTTCAATTTCAACTATCTGGTCCAGATTTAGGTTCGGACAACTAGCCACAAACGTTTTAGGGGCCGTATAAAAATTGCAGTTCCTTTACCCTGTATGAGAATTGGATTGGGAATCAGGGACGAGCCAAGCAGGGGAGATAAATTAATACCAGTATCAATGAGTCAATCAAATTTTACGGTTGATAAATTAATTTTCCAGTGTTTTGAAAGTAAACCTATTGTTTCAATGTATGAAAGAATGCTCACGGGAAAATGCCCACTTCTCGAAAATGTCAGCTATCGGCTATCTCTTACGTCTGTTAAAAGCATGGCCTATTTTTCATTATTTCATCAAGAAAGGCTTCAATTTCAACTATCTGGTCGAGATTTAGGTTCGGACAACTAGCCACAACGTTTTAGGGGCCGTATGAAAATTGCAGTGTCTTTACCCTGTAATGAGAATTGGATTGGGAATCAGGGACGAGCCAAGCAGGGGAGATAAATTAATACCAGTATCAATGAGTCAATCAAATTTTACGGTTGATAAATTAATTTTCCAGTGTTTTGAAAGTAAACCTATTGTTTCAATGTATGAAAGAATGCTCACGGGGAAAATGCCCACTTCTCGAAAATGTCAGCTATCGACTATCTCTTACGTCTGTTAAAAGCATGGGCTATTTTCATTATTTCATCAAGAAATGCTTCAATTTCAACTATCTGGTCGAGATTTAGGTTCGGACAACTAGCCACAAACGTTTTAGGGGCCGTATGAAAATTGCAGTTTCTTTACCCTGTAATGAGAATTGGATTGGGAATCAGGGACGAGCCAAGCAGGGGAGATAAATTAATACCAGTATCAATGAGTCAATCAAATTTTACGGTTGATAAATTAATTTTCCAGTGTTTTGAAAGTAAACCTATTGTTTCAATGTATGAAAGAATGCTCACGGGAAAATGCCCACTTCTCGAAAATGTCAGCTATCGACTATCTCTTACGTCTGTTAAAAGCATGGCCTATTTTTCATTATTTCATCAAGAAAGGCTTCAATTTCAACTATCTGGTCGAGATTTAGGTTCGGACAACTAGCCACAAACGTTTTAGGGGCCGTATGAAAATTGCAGTTTCTTTACCCTGTAATGAGAATTGGATTGGGAATCAGGGACGAGCCAAGCAGGGGAGATAAATTAATACCAGTATCAATGAGTCAATCAAATTTTACGGTTGATAAATTAATTTTCCAGTGTTTTGAAAGTAAACCTATTGTTTCAATGTATGAAAGAATGCTCACGGGAAAATGCCCACTTCTCGAAAATGTCAGCTATCGACTATCTCTTAAAAAGCATGGCCTATTTTTCATTATTTCATCAAGAAAGGCTTCAATTTCAACTATCTGGTCGAGATTTAGGTTCGGACAACTAGCCACAAACGTTTTAGGGACCGTATAAAAATTGCAGTTTCTTTACCCTGTAATGAGAATTGGATTGGGAATCAGGGACGAGCCAAGCAGGGGAGATAAATTAATACGAGTATCCATGAGTCAATCAAATTTTACGGTTGATAAATTAATTTTCCAGTGTTTTGAAACTAAACCTATTGTTTCAATGTATGAAAGAATGCTCACGGGAAAATGCCCACTTCTCGAAAATGTCAGCTATCGACTATCTCTTAAAAAGCATGGCCTATTTTTCATTATTTCATCAAGAAAGGCTTCAATTTCAACTATCTGGTCGAGATTTAGGTTCGGGCAACTAGCCACAAACGTTTTAGGGACCGTATAAAAATTGCAGTTTCTTTACCCTGTAATGAGAATTGGATTGGGAATCAGGGACGAGCCAAGCAGGAGATAAATTAATACCAGTATCAATGAGTCAATCAAATTTTACGGTTGATAAATTAATTTTCCAGTGTTTTGAAAGTAAACCTATTGTTTCAATGTATGAAAGAATGCTCACGGGAAAATGCCCACTTCTCGAAAATGTCATCTATCGACTATCTCTTACGTCTGTTAAAATCATTGCCTATTTTTCATTATTTCATCAAGAAAGGCTTCAATTTCAACTATCTGGTCAAGATTTAGGTTCGGACAACCAGCCACAAACGTTTTAGGGGCCGTATGAAAATTGCAGTTTCTTTACCCTGTAATGAGAATTGGATTGGGAATCAGGGACGAGCCAAGCAGGAGATAAATTAATACCAGTATCAATGAGTCAATCAAATTTTACGGTTGATAAATTAATTTTCCAGTGTTTTGAAAGTAAACCTATTGTTTCAATGTATGAAAGAATGCTATCGGGAAAATGCCCACTTCTCGAAAATGTCAACTATCGACTATCTCTTACGTCTGTTAAAAGCATGGCCTTATTTTCATTATTTCATCAAGAAAGGCTTCAATTTCAACTATCTGGTCGAGATTTAGGTTCGGACAACTAGCCACAAACGTTTTAGGGGCCGTATAAAAATTGCAGTTTCTTTACCCTGTAATGAGAATTGGATTGGGAATCAGGGACGAGCCAAGCAGGGGAGATAAATTAGTACCAGTATCAATGAGTCAATCAAATTTTACGGTTGATAAATTAATTTTCCGGTGTTTTGAAAGTAAACCTATTGTTTCAATGTATGAAAGAATGCTCACGGGAAAATGCCCACTTCTCGAAAATGTCAGCTATCGACTATCTCTTACGTCTGTTAAAAGCATGGCCTATTTTTCATTATTTCATCAAGAAAGGCTTCAATTTCAACTATCTGGTCGAGATTTAGGTTCGGACAACTAGCCACAAACGTTTTAGGGGCCGTATGAAAATTGCAGTTTCTTTACCCTGTAATGAGAATTGGATTGGGAATCAGGGACGAGCCAAGCAGGGGAGATAAATTAATACCAGTATCAATGAGTCAATCAAATTTTACGGTTGATAAATTAATTTTCCAGTGTTTTGAAAGTAAACCTATTGTTTCAATGTATGAAAGAATGCTCACGGGAAAATGCCCACTTCTCGAAAATGTCAGTTATCGACTATCTCTTACGTCTGTTAAAATCATTGCCTAGTTTTCATTATTTCATCAAGAAAGGCTTCAATTTCAACTATCTGGTCGAGATTTAGGTTCGGACAACTAGCCTCAAACGTTTTAGGGGCCGTATGAAAATTGCAGTTTCTTTACCCTGTAATGAGGATTGGATTGGGATTCAGGGACGAGCCAAGCAGGGGAGATAAATTAATACCAGTATCAATGAGTCAATCAAATTTTACGGTTGATAAAATAATTTTCCACTGTTTTGAAAGTAAACCTATTGTTTCAATGTATGAAAGAATGCTCACGGGAAAATGCCCACTTCTCCAAAATGTCAGCTATCGACTATCTCTTACGTCTGTTAAAAGCATGGGCTATTTTTCATTATTTCATCAGGAAAGGCTTCAATTTCAACTATCTGGTCTAGATTTAGGTTCGGACAACTAGCCACAAACGTTTTAGGGGCCGTATGAAAATTGCAGTTTCTTTACCCTGTAATGAGAATTGGATTGGGAATCAGGGACGAGCCAAGCAGGGGAGATAAATTAATACGAGTATCCATGAGTCAATCAAATTTTACGGTTGATAAATTAATTTTCCAGTGTTTTGAAAGTAAACCTATTGTTTCAATGTATGAAAGAATGCTCACGGGAAAATGCCCACTTCTCGAAAATGTCAGCTATCGACTATCTCTTACGTCTGTTAAAAGCATGGGCTATTTTTCATTATTTCATCAAGAAAGGCTTCAATTTCAACTATCTGGTCGAGATTTAGGTTCGGACAACTAGCCACAAACGTTTTAGGGGCCGTATGAAAATTGCAGTTTCTTTACCCTGTAATGAGAATTGGATTGGGAATCAGGGACGAGCCAAGCAGGGGAGATAAATTAATACCAGTATCAATGAATCAATCAAATTTTACGGTTGATAAATTAATACGAGTATGGAAGGAAGTTGAGAAAACGTTTTACTGAGAGAAATCGTAATGTTGCGTGGCACGCTTATTATTTTTAGTAAAGCTTTATATAATTTAACAGAAATTACACCAAAGGTCAAGACATAGGCGCGGGAATCCATATAAACGCCATTCTGAGTGATAACTTATGTAAATGTGTTTCGATTATGATGAAAATGCGGTTAGTTGTTCCTGATAAATAACGGATTGACCGTGATGGAAATCTTGGGAATGTGATCAGATAAACTCTCAACCATGGGAAGGAAAAAGACAACAGATTCGCATGACCAGTGTTCCAGAAAAGGCAAGACAAATGTAATTTCAAATTACAAACAGAAATGTGGGTAAAACGGTTACCAGAAAAGAAATCCAAGGAAAAAAGATCCACGGAAAAAAAATCCAACGAAAAAATGATCCAGGGAAAAAAAGCCAAAGGAAAAAAAAGCCAAGGAAAAAAGTCCATGGAAATAAAATCCAACGGCTTCTTTGATGTAGGTTAAACCAGTAAGAAACTTAGGGAGTCATATAAAAATGTACATAAAAAAAAAAGTTCTCCCTTTTTTTTTTTTTTTGATTGGAGGTTTAACGACCGCCGTGAGCAACTCAATGGGCTATAAGCAGTCGCCCGTCCCTAATTTAGGGTCACTGGTTCCAGGGAAGGGAGAGATCCAGTGCCGTAAGACAAACACAACATCCATGCCTGACCGGGATTCGAACCCGGACCCCTTACGGACGAATGATCAGAGGCCAACGCCTTAGACCACTGCGCCACCGGGGCGGCAGTTCTCACTTCTCAAAGATTACAAGGATTCCATGATTTGTTTCCATGGAGGTTCGAGCAATTGGGGGGCGTACAAAAATTGCACTTTTGATTTTCTTTTGTCCACTTCCATGTTGGGTGACCTTGTAGGAAATTTAGGGGTCGTACAAAAATTGCGCTTTTGTTCCCGTGTCACGTGTCCAGAAATTTGGTGAAGTCTGTAAAAGGGATACGAGGTACTTGGTTTCATTTTTTAACATTGGTGCTTGGTTTCGTGGGCTCTAACCCCAACTTCCGTAATTTTATATTCTGGAGAGTCGGTCAGCTTATTCTCAAAGTTACCCCTGAACAGCTCTTAGAAACATGGGGGGGAGGGGAATAGTTGTAAGAAAAGGGGGTTTTAAGGACAAAGGAAACGCCCCACGGAGCCCCACTGCTGCCCACATGCTCACCCCGACCCCGCCCACTGCGGCCACGTGCTCCCGCACGGACGGATGTGGTCAATCATGACGTCAGTCACCGCCATTTTTTTTCCACGTGTTCCTTCCGGCAATCTTTTGTACGCCACGTGTTTTGAGATGAGTCATCGTTTTCTTCGACCGTGCCATTTGTATGCCACGTGTTTTGAGATGAGTCATCGTTTTCTCCGACCGTGCCATTTGTATGCCACGTGTTTTGAGATCAGTCATCGTTTTCTCCGACCGTGCCATTTTGTATGCCACTTGTTTTGGGATGAGTCACTGGGTGACTTCGCCGTGCTAGCAAGCAATACTATGACATCACCAATACAGTCGTGATGGGGTTCGCACAGACGCTAGAGGAATTTTTCGTACAAAGCAAATTAGGAGTTGACGTCATTTGAGATTCTGTTAGAAACATTAAGCTCCAAGACTGATTTTTTTCAATAACTTGATCATTTTGCAACGAATTTATTTTTTATTTTTTCTCCATAATTTCCCATACATAATTTTTCAACGTAACGATTCTTTTTTTATTTTCTTTGAGGAGATTTCACGCTTTTTAAACGGACGTACCAACATAAAGACGTTTCCCAAAAGATTTGTGCTGCAGGCATTATCTTAAAGCAGGATTGTTTATTAATGCATTTACGTGTTCATGACATTTTCTGTTACATTTTTTTACATTGTACCTTTTTCCACCATACAAAGCCGGCCATGGTTTATACATAGTTAAAATATTTTTTTATATGTTTTCGTTTTTTTTTTTATTTCTTCATGATTAATCAGTGAAATGTACCTTTTAATACATTATCTTAATCTTTTTTTTTTTCTAAATGTTTGCGCACTCGTTAAACTTTTCGATGTACCAACATTATTTTCTTTTCTTACTTTTCAAACTAACAACTACTTTTATCGAGGCTTTATTTTTTTTTATTTAAACAAGCAAACGTTTCTTCATTATTATTTCTATTTCCCATGCAAACAACTTTTCTTACTTGCTTCTAATGTATGACTTAACCTGGTTTTCTATATAGCTGTTTCATGTTTGTGCAAGAAATATACAGATCTATAGCAGATATACATAAAATTCGTTCGTAACAGTATATATTTTTTTCCAGATTTAAACCAACATACGTTTCTTAACGGCTTGATATCTGTTCTACAAGATGTGACGAAACTTCAGATTTTTAATTTTTTCCCTCTGAAACTGTTTTTTTTTTTTTTCTTACTTGCTTTTATTGTATGGTTTAATCTATTTTTCTATCTCCCTTTTCTATGTGTGTACAAGAAATATATCGATCTACATTAGTTAAAATTCGATTGAAACAATATTTTCTTCATTCTTACTGTATTTTTCCATTTTTTTCATCTGTAGTAGTTAAAATTCGATTGAAACAATATTTTCTCCATTCTTACTGTATTTTTACATTTCTTTCTAACAGACATTTTTTCTTCTCAATTCCCGCTATCTAACTTAATCTCTGTTTTGAATATCATTCTGTGTTCGCGTATTCGTCCATTATTTTATTTCAAACTTTGCAAACTGCCTCATACTTATATTCTGTCTTTATTTTTTTTTATTTTTTTCATTTCAAACAACGTTTCTTAACGACTTGAATTTCCGGATGTGACAAAACTTCAGATTTATTTTTTCTCCTCTTAAACTATTTTTTTTTTCGTACTTGCTTTAAATGTGACTTAATTTATTTTTTTACATCGCTGTTTCATGTATGTATGAGAAATATACAGATCTATAGCAGTTAAAACTTCGATTGAAACAGTATTTTCTTTATTCTTATTTTATTTTTACATTTCTTTCTAACAAATATATTTGTTTTTTCACATTTTCCCCTATTTAACTTAATTTTGTGGTTTTGAATATCATTCTATGTTCGCGTATTCGTCCATTGTTTTTTTGTTTTTTTTTCAAACTTTACAAACTAACAGCTATTTTTATTCAGACTTTGTTTTTTTCATTTCATTTCAATCAACGTTTCTTAAGGACTTGATATTACAAGATGTAGCAAAACTTCAGATATTTTTTTTGTTTGTTTCTTTATGCAACGTAATATTTTTTCAAAATTCACTTTTAAGTATTCCTAAAAGTTTACATTTATGAGAAATATACAGATCTGTAGTAGTAAAAATTGGACGGCAACAGTATTTTCTTTATCCCAACTTTACTTTTTTATTTCTTTTCAACAGGCGTTTCTTCATTATTATTATTTCTTTTTCATATGTAAGCCACTTTTCTTTCTTTCTTTTAAATGTATAACTTAATAAATTTTTCTATCTTACCTTTTCGTGGGTATACCAGAAATATAATCGATGACAGTTAAAATTCGATTGTATTAGTATTTTCTTTACTATGACTGTATTTTTTCATTACATTTGAGTAAACGTTTCTTAACAACTTGATATCGGGAGCTCGTGGACGCAGTGGGCGGGGTCGGGGTGAGCAGTGGGGCACCGTGGGGCGTTTCCTTTGTCATTAAAACTCCCTTTTCATAAAATAAAAATAAAGAAAATACTGTTTCAATCGAAGTTTTAACTGCTATAGATCTGTATATTTCCCATACATACATGAAACAGCGATGTGAAAAAATAAATTAAGTCACATTTAAAGCAAGTACGAAAAAAAAATAGTTTAAGAGGAGAAAAAATAATTCTGAAGTTTTGTCCCATCCGGAAATTCAAGTCGTTAAGAAACGCTGTTTGAAATGAAAAAAAAAATAAAAATAAAGACAGAATATAAGTATGAGGCAGTTTGCAAAGTTTCAAATAAAATAATGGACGAATACGCGACCAGAGAATGATATTCAAAACATAGATTAAGTTAGATAGCGGGAATTGAGAAGAAAAAACGTCTGTTAGAAAGAAATGTAAAAATACAGTAAGAATTGAGAAAATATTGTTTCAATCGAATTTTAACTACTATAGATGAAAAAAATGGAAAAATACAGTAAGAATGAAGAAAATATTGTTTCAATGGAATTTTAACTTCTATAGATGAAAAAAATGGAAAAATACAGTAAGAATGAAGAAAATATTGTTTCAATCGAATTTTAACTAATGTAGATCGATATATTTCTTGTACACACATAGAAAAGGGAGATAGAAAAATAGATTAAACCATACATTAAAAGCAAGTAAGAAAAAAAAACAGTTTCAGAGGGAAAAAATTAAAAATCTGAAGTTTCGTCACATTTTGTAGAACAGATATCAAGCCGTTAAGAAACGTATGTTGGTTTAAATCTGGAAAAAATATATACTGTTACGAACGAATTTTATGTATATCTGCTATAGATCTGTATATTTCTTGCACAAACATGAAACAGCTATATAGAAAGCCAGGTTAAGTCATACATTAGAAGCAAGTAAGAAAAGTTGTTTGCAGAGGAAATAGAAATAATAATGAAGAAACGTTTGCTTGTTTAAATAAAAAATAAATAAAGCCTCGATAAAAGTAGTTTTTAGTTTGAAAAGTAAGAAAAGAAAATAATGTTGGTACATCGAAAAGTTTAACGAGTGCGGAAACATTTAGAAAAAAAAGATTAAGATAATGTATTAAACGGTACATTTCACTGATTAATCATGAAGAAATAAAAAAAATACGAAAACATAAAAAAAAAATTTGAACTATGTATAAACAACCATGGCCGGCTTTGTATGGTGGAAAAAGGTACAATGTAAAAAAATGTAACAGAAAATGTCATGAACACGTAAATGCATTAATAAACAATCGTGTTTTAAGATAATGCCTGCAGCACAAATCTTTTGGGAAACGTCTTTATGTTGGTACGTCCGTTTAAAAAGCGTGAAATCTCCTCAAAGAAAATAAAAAAAGAATCGTTACGTTGAAAAATTATGTATGGGAAATTATGGAGAAAAAATAAAGAATAAATTCTTTGCAAAATGATGAAGTTATTGAAAAAAAAATCAGTCTTGGAGCTTAATGTGTCTAACAGAATCTCAAATGACGTCACTCCTAATTTGCTTTTTACGAAAAATTCCTCTAGCGTCTGTGCGAACCCCATCACGACTGTATTGGTGATGTCATAGTATTGCTTGCTAGCACGGCAAAGTCACCCAGTGACTCATCCCAAAACATGTGGCATACAAAATGGCACGGTCGGAGAAAACGATGACTGATCTCAAAACACGTGGCACACAAAATGGCATGGTCGGAGAAAACGATGACTCATCTCAAAACACGTGGCACACAAAATGGCATCGTCGAAAAAAAGATGACTCGTCTCAAAACACGTGACACACAAAATGGCATGGTCGGAGAAAACGATGATTCATCTCAAAACACGTGGCACACAAAATGGCATGGTCGGAGAAAACGATGACTCATCTCAAAACACGTGGCACACAAAATGGCATCGTCGAAAAAAACGATGACTCGTCTCAAAACACGTGACACACAAAATGGCATGGTCGGAGAAAACGATGATTCATCTCAAAACACGTGGCACACAAAATGGCATGGTCGGAGAAAACGATGACTCATCTCAAAACACGTGGCGTACAAAAGATTGCCGGAAGGAACACGTGGGAAAAAAATGGCGGCGACTGACGTCATCATTGACCACATCCGTCAGTGCGGGAGCACGTGGGCAGCAGTGGGGCACCGTGGGGCGTTTCCTTTGTCCTTAAAACCCCCTTTTCTTACTTCTGGGGATTCAACATACCCTCCTTAAAATTCGTGGTTGTGTACAGAATCATTATAAAGCATGATACTAATGTTTACATCTCTACGTCCATTTTAAAATTTTGGGGGAATCCCTGCCCCCCAGCTCACGGACGCTTCAAGGGGAAAATCCTGGATACACTGACAGACTCCAGTGGCCCAGAATAAAATATTACGGAAGTTGGAGGTAGAGCCCCCCACCCCCTTCATCATCCCAAGTGTACCTCGGATCCTCGGCAATTTATTTCTTCGAATTAAAGAACAATTCTCGCTTGGCTTAGCTTACATGGAACGTTTTCTCGAAATTCGTTTGTTTGGAGTTCACAATTCAATTGTCAATATAGATCCAGAAACGGCAATCTTTATAGACCCACCCCCTTTAACGTTTGTGGCCAGTTGCCCTAAACTCAAATGAACCAGCATGAAAATTCAGACAAACAAAAGAATTCTTTCCCCTCGTTAGGCACCTTCGAAAACTGCAATGCTGAAAAAATTGTCACACATTCAAATGTGTTCTTCGGAGGAACAGGAATTGGTGCCCGGCCCCTTAATGAAAACCATGTGGCAAGACCCCCCTCCCCCCTTAATCTGGCCCTGGGTCGATCATGTAAATGGATAACTGTTTCGTTACAGTTGGATTTTATTTCCCTGGCTTTTTTTTTCCATTGGGTTTTTTTCCGTGGATGTTTTTTACATGGCTTTTTTTTCCTTTGATTTTTCGCTAGATTCTGGAAAAAAACAGCAGGGTAATGTGAAATTAATGTTAAACAGGGTACACAGTGAACAAAGTACGCATTTAAAAAAGGAATAAATCCAAAAGGAAAAAATCACTAAATGCTATTTTTGAAATAAAAAATATCATCCTTTCTTCTTTCTCACATCGACCTAATTTCTTGATAAACGTATGTTTCAGGAAACTAAAGCACTGGGAAAAAAATTACGATCAATGACGCACTTGCAAACCAATATTCATACATTGTCGCCTCAACCCCAGAAATTAAATTCTGAATTCGCCACTACAAATCATTTGGATATGCGATAACTCATTTGAGTCAGCCAGAATAGCAAAGCGGCACTCTTGTAAACCTTTTTTTTTTTTCGATTGAAGAACGAACGCCTTCAGCAATTCAATGGGCTATAAGCAGTCGCCCGACATTAATTTAGAGCCACTACTTCCGTGGAAAGGGGAATGGTGGAGAGCCGTTGTCGTAAGACAAACACAACATCCATGCCTCGTCAGAGTTTCGAACCCGGACCAACCTCGGACAAATGGTCCGAAGTTAGGGCTTAGACGACGACTCCACCGGGGTGGCGTGGTTTGTGTGTGTGTGTGTGTGTGTGTGTGTGTGTGTGTGTAATCATCAGGAATAATTAAGATCGTTGCGAAGGTTTCACCATGTCTTTTGGTCTAAGCGATGGCCTCTGATCATTCGTCCGGCCGACCCGGTGGCGCAGTTGTCTAAGCAATGGCCTCTGATCATTCGTCCGGCAGCCCCGGTGGCGCAGTTGTCTAAGCAATGGCCTCTGATCATTCGTCCGGCCGACCCGGTGCCGCAGTTGTCCAAGCAATAGCCTCTGTTCATTCGTCCAGCCGACCCGGTGGCGCAGTTGTCTAAGCAATGGCCTCTGATCATTCGTCCGGCCGTGGCGCAGTTGTCCAAGCAATGGCCTCTGATCATTCGTCCGGCAGCCCCGGTGGGCAGTTTTCTAAGCAATGGCCTCTGATCATTCGTCCGGCCGACCCGGCGGCGCAGTTGTCTAAGCAATGGCCTCTGATCATTCGTCTGGCCGACCCGGTGGCGCCGTTGTCTAAGCAATGGCCTCTGATCATTCGTCCCGCCGACCCGGTGGCGCCGTTGTCTAAGCAATGGCCTCTGATCATTCGTCCCGCCGACCCGGTGGCGCAGTTGTCTAAGAAATGGCCTCTGATCATTCGTCCGGCCGTGGCGCAGTTGTCCAAGCAATGGCCTCTGATCATTCGTCCGGCAGCCCCGGTGGCGCAGTTGTCTAAGCAATGGCCTCTGATCATTCGTCCGGCAGCCCCGGTGGCGCAGTTGTCTAAGCAATGGCCTCTGATCATTCGTCCGGCCGACCCGGTGGCGCAGTTGTCCAAGCAATGGCCTCTGATCATTCGTCCGGCAGCCCCGGTGGCGCAGTTGTCCAAGCAATGGCCTCTGATCATTCGTCCGGCCGACCCGGTGGCGCAGTTGTCCAAGCAATGGCCTCTGATCATTCGTCCGGCAGCCCCGGTGGCGCAGTTTTCTAAGCAATGGCCTCTGATCATTCGTCCGGCCGACCCGGTGGCGCAGTTGTGTAAGCAATGGCCTCTGATCATTCGTCCGGCCGTGGCGCAGTTGTCCAAGCAATGGCCTCTGATCATTCGTCCGGCCGTCCCGGTGGCGCAGTGGTCTAAGCGATGGCCTCTGATCATTCGTCTGAAAGGGGTCCGGGTTCGAATCCCGGTGAGGCATGGATGTTGTGTTTGTCTTACGACACTGGCTATCTCCCTTCCCTGGAGCCAGTGACCCTAAATTAGAGACGGACGACTGCCTATAGCCCATTAAGTTGTTCACGATGGTCGTTAAACCTCCAAACAAAAAAAAAAAACAAAAATACATACACACCCGGCAGTCTTCAGCCAGTATCCTACAGCCTGTTTTCCAATTTCATCCACCCATCTCCCACGTGGAAGTTTTGTGGAAAGGGGAGAGGGAGGCTTTACCATAACTTGCCACGATGAACGGAACAGTCCCCCATAGGAAAACTCCCCCACCTTTTTCACTCAGGGACCATGCACAAATTGCATTTGACACCAAATATCGAATGTGGGGGAGATTTCGGTGGTAATCATTTCCATTTCCAGCTGTTTAAAAAAAAAAAAAAGGCAGACGAACAATTTGCACAAATATGTGGAGGGAAATTCCGAGGTCGGCATATGAAACATTTTTTGCTGTTTATATTAAAAAACTGTCTTGCAAGTAGCTGGATGGATGGGTAGGGGGAAATTTCCGGGTTAGTATTTCAACTGTTACTGTGCTATTTAGTGAAAAAACGGTCTTGCAATCAGCAGGCTGACAGGGTGGACGAAAATTCCGGGGTCGGCATTTCAAACTTTTATTTATGTTTATGGTAAAAATCGGTTTCCAATTAGCCGAGTTGGATGGGAGAGATTTCTGAGTTTGTATTTCCATTCTTACAGCGGTTTTTAATGGAAAACGTGTCTTACAGTCAGCAGGCTGACAAGGTGCAGGGTGGGGGAAATTTCCGGTGTCATCATTTATATTTTCATCCACTTTAAAGCAACATGAAGCCGTACAAGTAACACAAACAAGTGAGGGAAATTTCTATGGCCGGCATTTCAAACCTTTATCGCAGTTTAAAAACTGGATGAAGTGGGGGAAATTTCCGGGTGAGTATTCTGACTGATACCGCTTTTTTTTTTTTTGGTTTTTTTATTGATTGGAGGTTTAACTACCACCGTGAGCAACTCAATGGGCTATAAGCAGTCGCCCGTCCCTAATTTAGGGTCACTGGTTCCAAGGAAGGGAGAGAGCCAGTGCCTTAAGACAAGCACAACATCCATGTCCCACGGGATTCGAACCAGGACCCCGTTCGGACGAATGACCAGAGGCCATCGCTTAGACCACTGCGCCACCGGGTCGGCCGGATGAATGATCAGAGGCCATTGCTTAGACAACTGCGCCACCGGGTCGGCCGGACGAATGATCAGAGGCCATTGCTTAAACAACTGGCCACCGGGTCGGCCGGACGAATGATCAGAGGCCATTGCTTAGACAACTGCGCCACCGGGTCAGCCGGACGAATGATCAGAGGCCATTTCTTAGACAACTGCGCCACCGGGTCAGCCGGACGAATGATCAGAGGCCATTTCTTAGACAACTACGCCACCGGGTCGGCCGGACGAATGATCAGAGGCCATTGCTTAGACAACTGCGCCACTGGTTCGGCCGGACGAATGATCAGAGGCCATTGCTTAGACAACTGCGCCACCGGGTCGGCCGGACGAATGATCAGAGGCCATTGCTTAGACAACTGCGCCACCGGGTCGGCCGGACGAATGATCAGAGGCCATTGCTTAGACAACTGCGCCACCGGGTCAGCCGGACGAATGATCAGAGGCCATTTCTTAGACAACTGCGCCACCGGGTCGGCCGGACGAATGATCAGAGGCCATTGCTTAGACAACTGCGCCACCGGGTCGGCCGTACGAATGATCAGAGGCCATTGCTTAGACAACTGCGCCACCGGGTCGGCCGGACGAATGATCAGAGGCCATTGCTTAGACAACTGCGCCACCGCGTCGGCCGGACGAATGATCAGAGGCCATTGGTTCGACAACTGCGCCACCGGGGTGACCGCGCGCGCTTTTTCGTGAAAAACGGTCTGACAATAAGCAGGCTGACAAGGGAGGGGAAATTCCTGGGAGGAAGAGGATGGGGGCTCAGCCTAGAGGTCTGCACGGGCCTTAATTTGGAAAACCCGACCAGGCCCGTATATTTCTCCTGTTTCCAAGGCCCGAGATCGGCGCTAAAACTTCAACAATTACTAAAACACGAATTCGACAACTGGTGCACTCGGTCATCCGACTCCTGAAGAGTTTTCAATTTCTTAATTGCTGCACGTATTCTATTACAATAAACGTTAATTCTGAATATTTCTGTGACTCTGTATAAGTCACGTGACGTCGGGGGGGGGGCTTGTATACTCAAAGATATTGCAGACGAAGGAAAATTTCCATGTCTTTCGAATTTTCTGTTTTCAAATTATCATTGCCTACCACCGGACCCGGAATTTCACTCCAACCTGTCAGCCTGCTGATTGCAAGACCTTTTCTCACGAAAAAGCGCGATAACAGTCAAAATACTCACCCAGAAATTTCCACCACCTCATCCAGCTATTTACAGTACTGTAAACTGCGATAAAGGTTTGAAATGACGACCCAGAAATATCCCCCACATATTTGTGTAAACTTGTACGGCTGAATGTTGTTTTAAAGTGGATGAAAATAGAAATGATGACACCGAAAATTTTCCCCTCCCCAACCTGAAAGTCGAAATGCCGACCCCGGAACTTTCCCCACCCATGTCAGCCTGCTGATTGTAAGACCGTTTTACACAAAAAAAGCGCGTTAAGAGTTGAAATACTAAACCGGAATATTCCTCCACCCGTCAGCCTGCTGACTGTAAGACACGTTTTTCGTTAAAAACCACTGTAAGAGTGGAAATACTGTAACTCGGAAATTTCTCCTACCTCATCAAGCCACTTTCAAGACAGTTTTTTTACTATAAACAGCGATAAATTTTTGAAATGCCGACCTCGGAAATTTCCCCTACATATTTGTGCACGCTGTTTTTGCTACATCTTGTTTTAAACACCCCGGAAATCTCCATGTTCGATATTTTGTATCAAAAGCAATATGTGCATGGTCCCTGACTGAAAAAAGTGGGGCAGTTTCCCTGTGGGGGACTTTGGAACTTTTCTGATCACCCTCACCACGCCGGTCCAGCGGGTTGGTAAACATAGGATAGCACTTTTCCTAATTGGTACACTGATACCGCTACGATCGTCAGGGCGTCTGTGTGTGTGTGCGTAATTCAGCCTCCTATCATTGATTCATAAAATCTTTACAAAAGTTCTTTCACATCTCTTGAAGGCAACACTGGACGTGACTCAACTAACAGAACAGGCTAGATTCAGGAGTGCCTACAGCTCAATAGATCGTATCCAAGTACAAAACGAACAAATTTTAAGAACGAAGGAATATGAACTCCTATTATGTAAGGCTTTTTATTGTTTATGTAAAAGCCTTTGATTTAGCGAAGCCATCAGCAGTTACAATGGCTTTGAAATCCTGCGTTATTGAACAGGCACACATGTTAATAACATCTATGAAAATGCAAGTGCAAATATTCGGATATTTGAGAATACAGCACAAATAAAAATTGGAAACGGAGTGAGAAAAGGTGCCGCCATATCTCCCAAACTCTTCACTGCCGCATTGCAATATGTTTTTCAATCTTTGAAGTGGGAAAACAAGGTGATCCATATTAACGTAGATTATTTAACTCATCTTCCCTTTGCTGATGACATAGTAATTTTTGCAGCAACCCCTTCAGAGCTGAGAAATATCATCCAAGAAATTTCTGTCAAGAGAAATGGAGTGGAATTAAAAGTGAACTTTTAGAAGAAAAAAATTTTGTGCAATGCTTTTACAAAAAAATGACGCTTTATTAATTGTTGGGGAAAATTTGAAGATAATTTATACCTACATTTGCCTTTGGCAACAGATATCAAGTGAGGGTCAGATTGATGAAGAAATTGATCGGCGTATAAAAATTGGTTGGAGTGCTTTTCAAAGAAACACAACACAATTTTCAAGAGCGAAATACATTATGTCTTAAAAGAAAAGTTTATAATCAATTCATCTTTCCAGTTCTTACTTAAGAAATAAAAATCTATGTGACATACTACAGAGATAAGCACATATCAAGATGGCAAAGTTGCAGCGATAAATTGTGTCGGTGTAACGTATTTGGGAAAGCATTCGGCTCCGGAGCCGAAGGATGTGGGTTCGATCCTTGTCGCGGGCACTTTTACGAATTTCGGACATGGAGCATAACTAAAAAATACACACAAAGACTGCAGACAACTCAAAGAAAAATGGAGAGATGTATGATTGGTGTAACCAGGAATGAAAAGAGGAACTCGTGGATCAGATGAATGAAAAGTGTGGAAGACGTTATCATCCGAGTAAAATCCCTGAAATGGCAAGGGGCTGGATATATTGCAAGAAGAACGGACCAGTGATGGAGAACTGAAATTTCAGACTGGATACCAAAGAACAAGACAGGACGCAGAAAAAACCTTGTGGGAGATGGGTGGAAGAAATTCGAAAGCACGCCAGAATGACATGGAGGGAATTTGCTCCATTCTGAGGAAAAGTTTCATCAATGTTTCATTTAATATGCAAAATGTGTAATACTACAATTACTCAGCTCAGCTATTCTGTGTTGCTGAAATGAATTGAATAATCGCTGATAACTGTTTTGTAGTGGTGTGATCAGAATTTCATTTCTGGGGGTGGATTAACAGGATAAAAAAATTGCTTCTCAAACAGTACCCTGGACTTTTTTCAACGCTTAAAAATTCTGAAGCACTCAAATTTTAGAAATAGCATGGAAGAGGAGGGAATGCGGATTTTTTTTTCTTTTCAAAAAACTACAGGTCAATGATTTGTTCCCCTTTTCGGGGAAGTGGTCATTTTCGGCATTTTCAGGTAAAAACCTCATCAGATAAGAGTACTGTTTCATACAAATTACACCAAATAACATAAACCGTTACTCAACTGTTTCAAAGGTCAAACGTTTTGCGATAATTTATTTCAAACAATTAGTTTTGTTTATTTGCATAGGGCATATTTGTATGCTTTTGATTCTATTTATTTCTCGTTTCCCAGATAAACACAGTTTTATAACTAATGCATGCATATAAATGTAAGACTTCTAGAGGGTAAACATTCAGACTATTCGGTATTTATTTAAATTACTGATGACTGCTTGCTGTATAACAAATGTGAGCACACAGTACTGATCGGAATAAATAGCAATTACTGGCCAAAGAATATCTAACGAGAAATTAAGACTCAGCGAAACGTAACTAGCGCAGCCATATCTTCAGGGAAAACATGCAGTGCACAGAAGCCAACATACAGGCTGATGCCGGAGCAGACTGCGCATGCGTATTTCTGTTGACTTCAAGTCTTTGGGTAAAGAACTGTCAGGCGAGCTACTCAGACTCACAGCACGTGATTGTAACCTTCTCGGTAGCATAATCACTTCGCAAATCGGATATGTTAGTTTTGTTACGCGAATCGGGTTATTTAAGGCTTTTGCTTGTTCTTCAGTTTTTCAGAAATATTTTCAGTACTGACAGATACTAAGGAATGTCTGCATTTCGTACGGATCCTTAGGCCTAGCTGTAATATTTGCTGACATTTAATTTAAATAGTAATACTAATGTTATTGGATATTTTTCTCACCAAAATAAGGGATGGTGTGGGATATCAGAAAACAACAACAAAACTGCTCTAAGCAAATAGTCATCAGATCGAAGGAAACCATCGTGGGTCAAAGAAAAGCTTCACTGCCGTAGTCCCTGAATGTTAACTTTCCCGCAGAGGATATTATCTCTTAAGATGTGGTGGCGCTGTTGTCGCCTGTTTTACGTTTTCTCTATGAGAGTTGACCTTCTTTAAGCGTTAGATATTCTTTGTTACTGGCAATGAAACTACTCAATGCAAATAATTTTGAATTTTAAGTCTACACCACATTTTTTTTTTTTTTTTTTTTTTTTTTCGCATGAGATCACACAAAAGTGCACTTTCTATCGAATGGGAGGCTAGGTGTTGATTGTATTTTTAGAGGACAGAAATATATTCATGTTCGCAAAAAGTTCTGCCTACTAAGCCTCAGCAAACGATATGTGTTTTTTTTTTCCAATTCATATAAAGAAAGGAAATGAAATGTAAACGATAAACCTCGATCGACCATAAATAGTTTAGAGTAATTCTTAGTTATAACGAAGTAAATTTCTCCGTTATTTCTGTCCACGACAGGTTTCGAACCCGGATCCCCTCATTCCGGAATAAGTTGCTCTACCAATTGAGCTACGTGGACGTTTTATTCTGATTCCTATCTGCCTTTATGTCGTGTGCGTCCTTCTGGCAGGTACGTCACATCTCTTGGTACGTTACATCATCTCCCCCTTATTTATTTATTTATTTTTTTTTTTTTTTGTGAAGTGCTGGAGAAGGGATTCTCTTATTTTTCCTATCTCGCGGTGTGGAAATAACATCACACCATTGCGCGATTTTGAACGGTCGGGTCATCCGGATAGTTCGGGCGCCATTATAACGAAGTTAATTTCTCCGTCATTTTTATACGCGCCAGGATTCGAACCCGGGTCCCCTCATTCCGGAATAAGTTGCTCTACCAATTGAGCTACGCGGACGTTTTATTCTGATTCCTATCTGCCTTTATGTCGTGTGCGTCCTCCTGGCAGGTACGTCACATCTCTTGGTACGTTACATACTGAATAAACGCTTATTTTTACATTGTAGATGTGATTCCGGCTTGTGTAGATGGGAATCAATTACAATCGCTATGAAACTAACTTTATATGTAAGTATTTCATGACCCCAGGAACATTGGATGTGTCGTACAATCGGTGTGAGACACAAGCAAAAACAAACACTCCTCTCTGCTCTTACCAGAGGCACGGGGCTATTAGTCTAATCCCATTGTCATGGCTGTCAATCAGTACCGCCTTGCCCCTCCTCTCAAGGGGAACGTCAAAAACTCGAGGCTGCTAGTGAAACCATGGCTGGCTCATCGCATTATTGTTTCTGCTGGTTGAAGTGGTCCTCGCCTGTACCGCTCAGTGACGTCACGGGGATGCATGTTACTTGTCCGTGCGCAATGTAAAGCGCTAGGTGTATGCTGTCAACCCACGTTTGTTGCATTCGCTGCTGTTTATTTGGCTGTATTTCTGGCATTGAATTTTTTTATTTAATTTCTTTAGTACATCGTTTTCGTACAATGGCTTCCTGCGCTGTTGCTACGTGCCGAAATACCTGCAGGAGTACGAAAAGAACGAAACATATTTTTTCACTGTTTCCCTCCAAACGATCCAATAGTTACAAAACACTGGGTTAACAAGTGTTGCAGAGCACATTCTTTTATTTTTGAAAAATACCAGGACTTGCAGTGAGCACTTTTTAAATACTATAGTAAGTACGAAGACGATATGATGAATCGCCTGTTTGGTTTACCAATGAAAAAAATATTGAAATCGTCGGCTATACCAACAGTCAATTTACCGAGATCAAACGTTGAAAATGTCACTGCAAGAGGAGAAATACAAAGAAAGAGAAAAAATACTGCAGGATGTTTTTGATAGACTTAAAAATCATAGTCCCCAAAAAAGGTCTTTTGCAGAAAATGTGGTCCCAATTCAACCTGCATGCGATGAAGTGACAATTTTCTGCGTGAAATGTGATATGTTCCACACAAAAAAAAAGTAAATTTTTTAAATGATAAATTGTCAATAACGGAAAAAGAGAAACTTTCTGAAAACAGGTAAAAAAAAAAAAAAAAAAAAAGAAAAAAGAAAGATATTTTAAAGAGCTTTTCTAGCAAAGCCAGAAGATGGAATCGTTCCGCCGGCTTTTATTGAAACAAATAAGAGAACTGAAAATTAAGGTTTAAAACCAAAATACGAAAAATCAAAAATTGAAAGAAAAAATGGCAAATGCTTTCGAAACACACTTACAAAAACACAGGTAACCTCCGATTGATTCTGGACTGCTACACCTATCAGTACCCTAGGACATTCTACACCTCCTTTGCTGAGTTCCGTGGCACCCTGGTGGCCCTCCTCCACTCTACGACTCTTGCAATCCACATGACCGTTGAATTGTGAATGCTAATGCCATCTCAGTGTATTTTCATGCTTACTCGTGTACATTACTTACTTTCACCCCGCCTGTATTATGTTGCTTTGGTGCCCTCGTTAAATAACTTGCACAATTGTGCACGCTGTGTTTTTATCTCATGTATGTAATGTTTTACCTTCACGGCGATGTTTGTGCTGTTCTTTTTCTAATTGTGTACTATTGTTTCGCCTGTGTTATCCTGTAAATCATGCCCAGCCAATGTCATGTGACACGATGTGTTTCTCTTTGTCACTTCTGCAATTTTTATTCAATAAGCTTTGCTTGCAGCATTTGTTATTCATCCCCATTGTCATTGCAGTGTATATACCATCATGTTTTTAACAGTTTTGTATTTTTCCCAGTGAGACGCCCAATACTGTACGTCTCCCTCTTATGTTTTCTTATGATAAATTAGAATAAAGCGATTTTGAAACCTTGTAGAGGGTAAAAGTCGAATTAAATGGCCACTTGAATATCCGAAACGTTTCACAAAAATTACAGTAGCCGAGGTTTGAAGAGACAATTTTCTGCGTGAAATGTGATATGCCCCCCCCCCCCCCTTAATGAATTTTTTACATGGCAAATTGTCAATATGGGAAAAAGAGCTTAACTTTCTGAAAACAGGAAAAAAAAAAAAGGATATTTTAAAGAGCTTTTCTAGCAAAGCCAGAAGGTGGAATCGTCCGCGCCGGCTTTTTTTTTAAACAAATCAGAATTGAAAATTAGGTAAAAAACAAAATACGAAAAGTCAAAAAGTAAAAAAAAAATGACAAATGCTTTCGAAACATACTTACAAAAACACGGGTAACCTCTCTTGTAGAGAGTAAAGGTCGAATTAAATTGACACCTGAATTTTCGAAACGTTTCACAAAAATTACAGTAGCCGAGGTTTTGTTATTAACGAAAAAGCATTATTGTCGCGTTGACTGGAAGTAATACACATAAATATATATACAAAAGGAATCAATCAATGATATATTCTGTTTCACTCCTTTTGTTTCTTTAAATCATTTCACCATTTTGTTTCATATTCGGCAGCTCAGTAGTTGTATTTATCATCAAAGTTCCCCTCACAGAGGAAAGCAAACGCGTTTCCTAACCCTCAGCGATGCATCCCAGCTACGTCACCAGCCGCAACTTCCGGGGACAACTAAAATCTGCCGTATGAACCAGCCCTTGTATCTAGAGCCCTGTAGTGAAACAGCTTTTGTCCACATAGCCAGCCCTTGTATCTAGAGCCCTGTAGTGAAACAGCTTTTGTCCACGTAGCCAGCCGCTCATGGGAAGAAAGTTGGTCAGACATAAAGCCGAAAATAAGGTATCACAGGGAAAATACTTGAACACACCCCCCCCCCAAGGGTTAAGGTTTGCTGTGTTTGTTCCTCCCCCAAGAAAATTTGTGGAGCTGTAGTTTATATACCCTACAATTCTTTTGTTGAGTTGTAGATCGTATACATTTTTTTATAAAGAATTACATTAAATATCTGAATTAAGAAAATACGGAATTGCGTAATCTTTTTGTGACGCAAATAAATAACCTTTTTGGGACGGGGCCACGAAGTGTTCAGAAACGCAAATTTTATACAGCCCCTTAAAATATATTTAGCCGGTTGTCCGGTGGCCAGTTGGCATTATAAGGCCACCATAGTTTGTTCCAAAGTCGCAGAAGACGTTCATTGTTACAATGAGTGCATGCTTTTTGCGTGTAGAAATATGAAGTCTTTCTTATTTTTATCAAAGTATATCTTAGTTTCAACTAAGTAATGGACAGCACTAATGAGATCACTTCGTGCGTTCAACCATGTAGCATTATAAGGCCAACGTAGTTTTTTTTACAAAATGGCGGAAGAGGTTCATTGTTCGAATGAGAACGTGCTTCTTTTTAGCTTGCAGAAATATGAGATCTTTCTTATCTTGGAAAGATATCTTATTTTCAACAAAGCAATGGACAACACTAATCAGAACGCTTCCTCCGTTCAACTCTATGTACATTCTAAGGCCATCATAGTTATTTTCCAAAATGGCGGAAGAGGTTCATTGTTCGAATGCGCACGTGGTTCTTTTTAGCTTGCAGAAATATGAGATCTTTCTTATCTTGGAAAGATATCTTATTTTCAACTAAGCAATGGACAACACTAATCAGAACACTTCCTCCGTTCAACCATATAACTTTATGTACATTCTAAGGCCATCATAGTTATTTTCCAAAATGGCGGAAGGGGATCATTGTTCGAATGAGCACGTGCTTATTTTTAGCTTGCAGAATTATGAGATCTTTCTTATCTTGGAAAGATATCTTATTTTCAACTAAGCAATGGACAACACTAATCAGAACGCTTCCTCCGTTCAACCATATAACTCTATGTACATTCTAAGGCCATCATAGTTATTTTCCAAAATGGCGGAAGAGGTTCATTGTTCGAATGCGCACGTGCTTTTAACGTGCAGTAACATGAAGTCTTCTTTAATTTCATGAAATGTAATCTTAATTTCAACTAAGCAGTTTGGAGACAAACTATGATGTCCGTGTAATGCTAAGTAATATTGTATAGCTGAGTAGTGTAAACGTTTCATCCAAGTTTTGACGAATGCTTAGTTCAAATTAAGACAGTTTTTCATGAAAGGAAAAGGGAACTCATTATTCTAACCAAACATTATGGTTAGCACTTGGCGTGTATATTTCCTATTTTCGACAGGTGGGCATTTCCTCCTTATACCAAAGAATATAAGGTAGTGAGCTATTTTCCTTTTTCTGGACCGCCGAAATATTTCAGAACTTAATACCTGTCGTATGAAGGCAGAGAGAGATTTACACGAATGTACGAAAGAATTCCCACATAAAAAAAGTAGACTTCTCGAAAATAGGAGGGGGGGGATGCCTACATCGTGGAAACTGGAAAATACGCTAACTACTGACTGATGTTTTTTACGTTAGTTTGAAACATGAAGTTTTTTCTCAATTTAATGAAGAAAGCACTTAATTCCAACGAAGAAATCGACAAAACTAATCAGAACAGTTCCTCAGCTTAACCACACAAAGTTAACTAGCATTACAAGGATGCCGTGGTTTTGTTCCAAAAGGGTAGAAGAGGCCAGTAGGGCTCCCAGGATTGTGTTATAAGGGTGGCCCAAAATATTGAAAAATTAAGAACGCAAATTTTTAAATATAATTCAGAACGCCATCAATGCCTAATCGAGAAGTGGATCCCGAACCCAACTAATTATATGGCCCTCCAAGTGAAAATGCTATAGGCATCAAAACTGCATACAAGTTAAGTCAACACAATTACAAGAAAGAAAATATACATAGAGGCTAGTCTACATACCTTATATGATAACTTCTAGCTGAGGGATCAATAAAACCCTTGGTCAAAAGCAAAAGAATTACTGTTTTCCTTCTACGGCAGACCAAATAAAGACTGTTTTGAATGACCCACAGAAGGGATGTTCTAAGCCGCTCTCCTGTCAGAATTGGATTTCCCTCCAGCAAGGTGATTGTCCAGTTAAGACTATCCTGGCAATGGGGATAATGCTACGGGACCTTATAACTCCCAGTTACAAGTATTACTCCGCGCTAATGGTGTGTAACTAATCTTCACTCGGAAGTTTTGACAGGGAGCCCACGGTGACAGCTCACAAGCCCTCAGGGCTGTCACCGTGATCGGAGACTCACCTCTCATTTTAGCACCATATCCCTATTTCTTCCCCCACCCCCACCCCACCCGCGGTCGTTGCAGACCGTTAGACAAGCAATTTCTCTCTATCTTTTTTTTTTTTTTTTTGAAATGTTACAGAACGTGTAACTTTTTTTTTTCTTTTAAAATGAAATTATGTTTGCTAAACGCGGGAAGTGGCCAAATTTTGTTTTCACATATTGTTTCTAATTTCTTTTTTTTTTTTATAATTTTTTTTATGTACTTACTGCTTGAAGATTACCATCTGTGGGATTTAATTAAAAGTATTTTTACCATGTCATCAGTTATGCCTAGAATTTCGTTCTTTCCAAAATTTTGCATTGATTCGAATTTTTTTAATAACAGATACCCGTTAAATATGAATGCATTTTTAACTACCCTATGTTGCCCTAAGTAGTGGACAAGAGCCGGTCTCTGTGATTAGTGATATTTTAGGGTTCACTGTAAACTGCCACACATCTTTCAGCAACTCGGAAAATTGCCACATGTTTTTCATTGTGGGGCCGGGCACAAATTGCTGTGTGTGGCATTCTTCCAAGTTTCCGAATTATGTGTGGCAGTTTTTCAAGGTGCCGAACGATGGGAAGGAACTCTTTCGTTTGTCTGAATTTTTTTTCTTTTGATTGGAGGTTGGACGACCATCGTGAGCAACTCAATGGGCTATAAGCAGACGCCCGTCCCTAATTTAGGGTTATTGGTTCCTGGGAAGGGGAGAGCCAGTGCCGTAAGACAAACACAACATCTATGCCTCACCGGGATTCTAACCCGTATCCTCTACGTACGAATGATCAGAACCTGTCTCTTAAACCACTACGGCGGAGTCTGAATTTTCATGCCTTTTCATACTCGTTTAGGGCAACTGCTCACAAAAGTTCAAAGGGAAGGGGGGCTATAAAGATAGCCGTTCCTTGGCCTATATTGAGAACTGAATTGGGAACTCTAAACAAATTTCGAGAAAACGTTCTATTTAAGCCAAGCGAGAATTGTATTTTAATTTAAAGAAATAAATTGCCGAGGGATCCTAGGCACTTGGGTGGGGGTGGGTGAGGGGGGGGCTCTACCTGCAACTTCCGTACTTTTATATTTTGGACCACTGGAGTCTGTCAGTGTATCCAGGATGTTCCCCTTGAAGTTTACGCGATGTCCGTAAGCTGTGGGGGAGAGCTTTCCCACAAAATGTAAAACTGTAAACTTCATATAATGATTCTGTACACGACCACGAATTTTCAGAAGGGTTCAGTGAATTCACGACTGCCCCCCCCAAGATTTCTAAGAGCGGAGACAAGGTGTTCAATATAAGTTATTTGCTCGCAATTTCCAATCTTCATGTTCCGTTGAGTGACAGACTCTACTTGTGGGTACGGTCTTACCCCCAGTAAATTGGTGAAGTCTGTAAAAGAGATCCGAGGTGTTTTGGTTGGGAGGCTCTACCTCTAACTTCCGTAATTTTATATTTTGGACCGCCAGAGTAGGTCAGTGTATCCGGGATGTTCACCCTGAAACGCTTTTAGAAACATGGGGGGGGTCATAATCCCACCCTCCTGAAAATTCGTGGACGTGTACAAAATCATTATATAAAGCATGGTACCAATGTTTAGAGCTCTACGTCCATTTTTACATTTTGGGGGAAGGTCCCTTCCCAAAGCTCGCGAACGCTTCAAGGGGAACATACCGGATACACTGACCGACTCTAGCTGTCCAGAATATAAAATTACGGAAGTTGGGGGTGGATTCCCCCAACCGAAGCAGATCGGATCCCTCGGCCAATTCTTAGTTGGCTTACATAGAACGTTTTCTCGAAATTTGTTTAGAGTTCCCAATTCAGTTCTCAATATAGGGCAAGAAACGGCAATCTTTATAGCCCCCGCTCACCCTTGAACTTTTGTGGGCAGTTTCCCTAAACTTGTATGAATCGGCATACCCAAAGATGGTTTCCTTAGGTAGCAGATGCCCGCAGAAGTTTTGTTCAGTTTTAGTTTGTAAACGCTGAAAGCATCCCGACCAGACAAGAATTTTTTTATATTTCGTGCCCCCCTCCCCCAATAGGTTTCCTGGGTTAGCACTTTCCCGCAGAGAATTTGTTGGGTTGTTTTTGTAAACGCAGAAAATCTCCCGATGGGTCCAGAAATTATTTATATTTTTAGTAATAAGCCCCCTCCCCCCGTCCCCAATTGGCTTCATGCGTTAGCACATGTCCGTAGAGAATTTGTTGAGTTCTATTTGTAAACACCGATAATCTGCCGATCGGACCAGAAATTCTTTATATTTATGTTTTTGGTATTGTCCCCACACCCCATAAGTTTACTGCGTTTTCACATGTCCGCAGAAAATTTGTTGAGATATAGATTATAGTTTTTTTCTACAAAGAATTATATTAAATATCGCAATTAAGAAAATACGAAATTATGGAAAATTAATGTGATTCAGATAACCAGCTTCTGTAGACGTGGCAACGAAGCTATCGAAAACGCAATTCTTATATGGCCCCTTAAAATTTGTGTGGCCAGTTCTCCTACACTCAACGTATCATTCTAAGGTCACCGTAGTTTGTTTCAAAAATTACGGAACAGATTCTTAGTTAGAAAGGACACGTGCTTTTTGTGTGCAGAAAGTATGAGGTCTCTCTTGATTTCATGAAAATGTATCTTAATTTCAATTAAGCAGTGAACAACACTAATCAGAACAATTCCTGTGTTCAAATATACTGTATAACGTTATCTAACATTATAAGGCCTATGGAGTTTGTTTCCAAAATGGAGGGAGATGATCATTGTTCGAAAGAGCACGTGCTTTTTGTGTGCAGAAAGTATGAGGTCTCTCTTGATTTCATGAAAATGTATCTTAATTTCAATTAAGCAGTGAACAACACTAATCAGAACAATTCCTGCGTTCAAATATACTGTATAACGTTATCTAACATTATAAGGCCTATGGAGTTTGTTTCCAAAATGGAGGGAGATGGTCATTGTTCGAAAGAGCACGTGCTTTTTGTGTGCAGAAAGTATGAGGTCTCTCTTGATTTCATGAAAATGTATCTTAATTTCAATTAAGCAGTGAACAACACTAATCAGAACAATTCCTGCGTTCAAATATACTGTATAACGTTATCTAACATTATAAGGCCTATGGAGTTTGTTTCCAAAATGGAGGGAGATGGTCATTGTTCGAAAGAACACGTGCTTTTTGTGTGCAGAAAGTATGAGGTCTCTCTTATTTTCATGAAAATGTATCTTAATTTCAATTAGGCAGTGCACAACGCTAATCAGAACAATTCCAGCGTTCAAATATACTGTATAACGTTATCTAACATTATAAGGCCCATGGAGATTGTTTCCAAAATGGAGGGAGATGGTCATTGTTCGAAAGAGCACGTGCTTTTTGTGTGCAGAAAGTATGAGGTCTCTCTTGATTTCATGAAAATGTATCTTAATTTCAATTAAGCAGTGAACAACACTAATCAGAACAATTCCTGCGTTCAAATATACTGTATAACGTTATCTAACATTATAAGGCCTATGGAGTTTGTTTCCAAAATGGAGGGAGATGGTCATTGTTCGAAAGAACACGTGCTTTTTGTGTGCAGAAAGTATGAGATCTCTCTTATTTTCATGAAAATGTATCTTAATTTCAATTAGGCAATGAACAACACTAATCAGAACAATTCCTGCGTTCAAATATACTGTATAACGTTATCTAACATTATAAGGCCTGTGGAGTTTGTTTCCAAAATGGAGGGAGATGGTCATTGTTCGAAAGAACACGTGCTTTTTGTGTGCAGAAAGTATGAGGTCTCTCTTATTTTCATGAAAATGTATCTTAATTTCAATTAGGCAGTGCACAACGCTAATCAGAACAATTCCAGCGTTCAAATATACTGTATAACGTTATCTAACATTATAAGGCCCATGGAGATTGTTTCCAAAATGGAGGGAGATGGTCATTGTTCGAAAGAGCACGTGCTTTTTGTGTGCAGAAAGTATGAGGTCTCTCTTGATTTCATGAATATATATCTTAATTTCAATTAGGCAATGAACAACACTAATCAGAACAATTCCTACGTTCAACTATAGTGTATAACGCTATCTAACATTATAAGGCCTATGGAGTTTGTTTCCAAAATGGAGGGAGATGGTCATTGTTCGAAAGAACACGTGCTTTTGTGAGCAGAAAGTATGAGGTCTCTCTTGATTTCATGAAAATATAGCTTAATTTCAATTAGGCAATGAACAACACTAATCAGAACAATTCCTGCGTTCAAATATACTGTATAACGTTATCTAACATTATAAGGCCTATGGAGTTTGTTTCCAAAATGGAGGGAGATGGTCATTGTTCGAAAGAACACGTGCTTTTTGTGTGCAGAAAGTATGAGGTCTCTCTTGATTTCATGAAAATGTATCTAAATTTCAATTAAGCAGTGAACAACACTAATCAGAACAATTCCTACGTTCAAATATACTGTATAACGTTATCTAACATTATAAGGCCTATGGAGTTTGTTTCCAAAATGGAGGGAGATGGTCATTGTTCGAAAGAGCACGTGCTTTTTGTGTGCACAAAGTATGAGGTCTCTCTTGATTTCATGAAAATGTATCTTAATTTCAATTAGGCAATGAACAACACTAATCAGAACAATTCCGGCTTTCAAATATACTGTATAACGTTATCTAACATTATAAGGCCTATGGAGTTTGTTTCCAAAATGGAGGGAGATGGTCATTGTTCGAAAGAACACGTGCTTTTTGTGTGCAGAAAGTATGAGGTCTCTCTTGATTTCATGAAAATGTATCTTAATTTCAATTAAGCAGTGAACAACACTAATCAGAACAATTCCTGCGTTCAAATATACTGTATAACGTTATCTAACATTATAAGGCCTATGGAGTTTGTTTCCAAAATGGAGGGAGATGGTCATTGTTCGAAAGAACACGTGCTTTTTGTGTGCACAAAGTATGAGGTCTCTCTTGATTTCATGAAAATGTATCTTAATTTCAATTAGGCAATGAACAACACTAATCAGAACAATTCCTGCTTTCAAATATACTGTATAACGTTATCTAACATTATAAGGCCTATGGAGTTTGTTTCCAAAATGGAGGGAGATGGTCATTGTTCGAAAGAGCACGTGCTTTTTGTGTGCACAAAGTATGAGGTCTCTCTTGATTTCATGAAAATGTATCTTAATTTCAATTAGGCAATGAACAACACTAATCAGAACAATTCCTGATTTCAAATATACTGTATAACGTTATCTAACATTATAAGGCCTATGGAGTTTGTTTCCAAAATGGAGGGAGATGGTCATTGTTCGAAAGAGCACGTGCTTTTTGTGTGCACAAAGTATGAGGTCTCTCTTGATTTCATGAAAATGTATCTTAATTTCAATTAGGCAATGAACAACACTAATCAGAACAATTCCTGCTTTCAAATATACTGTATAACGTTATCTAACATTATAAGGCCTATGGAGTTTGTTTCCAAAATGGAGGGAGATGGTCATTGTTCGAAAGAACACGTGCTTTTTGTGTGCAGAAAGTATGGGGTCTCTCTGGATTTCATGAAAATGTATCTTAATTTCAATTAAGCAGTGAACAACACTAATCAGAACAATTCCTGCGTTCAAATATACTGTATAACGTTATCTAACATTATAAGGCCTATGGAGTTTGTTTCCAAAATGGAGGGAGATGGTCATTGTTCGAAAGAACACGTGCTTTTTGTGTGCACAAAGTATGAGGTCTCTCTTGATTTCATGAAAATGTATCTTAATTTCAATTAGGCAATGAACAACACTAATCAGAACAATTCCTGCTTTCAAATATACTGTATAACGTTATCTAACATTATAAGGCCTATGGAGTTTGTTTCCAAAATGGAGGGAGATGGTCATTGTTCGAAAGAACACGTGCTTTTTGTGTGCACAAAGTATGAGGTCTCTCTTGATTTCATGAAAATGTATCTTAATTTCAATTAGGCAATGAACAACACTAATCAGAACAATTCCTGCTTTCAAATATACTGTATAACGTTATCTAACATTATAAGGCCTATGGAGTTTGTTTCCAAAATGGAGGGAGATGGTCATTGTTCGAAAGAACACGTGCTTTTTATGTGCAGAAAGTATGAGGTCTCTCTTGATTTCAGGAAAATGTATCTTAATTTCAATTAAGCAGTGAACAACACTAATCAGAACAATTCCTGCGTTCAAATATACTGTATAACGTTATCTAACATTATAAGGCGTATGGAGTTTGTTTCCAAAATGGAGGGAGATGGTCATTGTTCGAAAGAGCACGTGCTTTTTGTGTGCACAAAGTATGAGGTCTCTCTTGATTTCATGAAAATGTATCTTAATTTCAATTAGGCAATGAACAACACTAATCAGAACAATTCCTGGTTTCAAATATACTGTATAACGTTATCTAACATTATAAGGCCTATGGAGTTTGTTTCCAAAATGGAGGGAGATGGTCATTGTTCGAAAGAACACGTGCTTTTTGTGTGCAGAAAGTATGGCGTCTCTCTGGATTTCATGAAAATGTATCTTAATTTCAATTAAGCAGTGAACAACACTAATCAGAACAATTCCTGCGTTCAAATATACTGTATAACGTTATCTAACATTATAAGGCGTATGGAGTTTGTTTCCAAAATGGAGGGAGATGGTCATTGTTCGAAAGAACACGTGCTTTTTGTGTGCAGAAAGTATGAGGTCTCTCTTGATTTCAGGAAAATGTATCTTAATTTCAATTAAGCAGTGAACAACACTAATCAGAACAATTCCTGCGTTCAAATATACTGTATAACCTTATCTAACATTATAAGGCGTATGGAGTTTGTTTCCAAAATGGAGGGAGATGGTCATTGTTCGAAAGAGCACGTGCTTTTTGTGTGCACAAAGTATGAGGTCTCTCTTGATTTCATGAAAATGTATCTTAATTTCAATTAGGCAATGAACAACACTAATCAGAACAATTCCTGCTTTCAAATATACTGTATAACGTTATCTAACATTATAAGGCCTATGGAGTTTGTTTCCAAAATGGAGGAGATGGTCATTGTTCGAAAGAACACGTGCTTTTTGTGTGCAGAAAGTATGGGGTCTCTCTGGATTTCATGAAAATGTATCTTAATTTCAATTAAGCAGTGAACAACACTAATCAGAACAATTCCTGCGTTCAAATATACTGTATAACGTTATCTAACATTATAAGGCCTATGGAGTTTGTTTCCAAAATGGAGGGAGATGGTCATTGTTCGAAAGAACACGTGCTTTTTGTGTGCAGAAAGTATGGGGTCTCTCTGGATTTCATGAAAATGTATCTTAATTTCAATTAAGCAGTGAACAACACTAATCAGAACAATTCCTGCGTTCAAATATACTGTATAACGTTATCTAACATTATAAGGCCTATGGAGTTTGTTTCCAAAATGGAGGGAGATGGTCATTGTTCGGAAGAGCACGTGCTTTTTGTGTGCAGAAAGTATGAGGTCTCTCTTGATTTCATGAAAATGTATCTTAATTTCAATTAGGCAATGAACAACACTAATCAGAACAATTCCTGCGTTCAAATATACTGTATAACGTTATCTAACATTATAAGACCTATGGAGTTTGTTTCCAAAATGGAGGGAGATGGTCATTGTTCGGAAGAGCACGTGATTTTTGCGTGCAGAAAGTATGAGGTCTCTCTTGATTTCATGAAAATGTATCTTAATTTCAATTAAGCAGTGAACAACACTAATCAGAACAATTCCTGCGTTCAAATATACTGTATAACGTTATCTAACATTATAAGGCCTATGGAGTTTGTTTCCAAAATGGAGGGAGATGGTCATTGTTCGGAAGAGCACGTGCTTTTTGTGTGCAGAAAGTATGAGGTCTCTCTTGATTTCATGAAAATGTATCTTAATTTCAATTAGGCAATGAACAACACTAATCAGAACAATTCCTGCGTTCAAATATACTGTATAACGTTATCTAACATTATAAGGCCTATGGAGTTTATTTCCAAAATGGAGGGAGATGGTCATTGTTCGGAAGAGCACGTGCTTTTTGTGTGCAGAAAGTATGAGGTCTCTCTTGATTTCATGAAAATGTATCTTAATTTCAATTAGGCAATGAACAACACTAATCAGAACAATTCCTGCGTTCAAATATACTGTATAACGTTATCTAACATTATAAGGCCTATGGAGTTTGTTTCCAAAATGGAGGGAGATGGTCATTGTTCGGAAGAGCACGTGCTTTTTGTGTGCAGAAAGTATGAGGTCTCTCTTGATTTCATGAAAATGTATCTTAATTTCAATTAGGCAATGAACAACACTAATCAGAACAATTCCTGCGTTCAAATATACTGTATAACGTTATCTAACATTATAAGGCCTATGGAGTTTGTTTCCAAAATGGAGGGAGATGGTCATTGTTCGGAAGAGCACGTGCTTTTTGTGTGCAGAAAGTATGAGGTCTCTCTTGATTTCATGAAAATGTATCTTAATTTCAATTAAGCAGTGAACAACACTAATCAGAACAATTCCTGCGTTCAAATATACTGTATAACGTTATCTAACATTATAAGGCCTATGGAGTTTGTTTCCAAAATGGAGGGAGATGGTCATTGTTCGGAAGAGCACGTGCTTTTTGTGTGCAGAAAGTATGAGGTCTCTCTTGATTTCATGAAAATGTATCTTAATTTCAATTAAGCAGTGAACAACACTAATCAGAACAATTCCTGCGTTCAAATATACTGTATAACGTTATCTAACATTATAAGGCCTATGGAGTTTGTTTCCAAAATGGAGGGAGATGGTCATTGTTCGGAAGAGCACGTGCTTTTTGTGTGCAGAAAGTATGAGGTCTCTCTTGATTTCATGAAAATGTATCTTAGTTTCAATTAAGCAGTGAACAACACTAATCAGAACAATTCCTGCGTTCAAATATACTGAATAACGTTATCTAACATTATAAGGCCTATGGAGTTTGTTTCCAAAATGGAGGGAGATGGTCATTGTTCGGAAGAGCACGTGCTTTTTGTGTGCAGAAAGTATGAGGTCTCTCTTGATTTCATGAAAATGTATCTTAATTTCAATTAAGCAGTGAACAACACTAATCAGAACAATTCCTGCGTTCAAATATACTGTATAACGTTATCTAACATTATAAGGCCTATGGAGTTTGTTTCCAAAATGGAGGGAGATGGTCATTGTTCGGAAGAGCACGTGCTTTTTGTGTGCAGAAAGTATGAGGTCTCTCTTGATTTCATGAAAATGTATCTTAATTTCAATTAAGCAGTGAACAACACTAATCAGAACAATTCCTGCGTTCAAATATACTGTATAACGTTATCTAACATTATAAGGCCTATGGAGTTTGTTTCCAAAATGGAGGGAGATGGTCATTGTTCGGAAGAGCACGTGCTTTTTGTGTGCAGAAAGTATGAGGTCTCTCTTGATTTCAGGAAAATGTATCTTAATTTCAATTAGGCAATGAACAACACTAATCAGAACAATTCCTGCGTTCAAATATACTGTATAACGTTATCTAACATTATAAGGCCTATGGAGTTTGTTTCCAAAATGGAGGGAGATGGTCATTGTTCGGAAGAGCACGTGCTTTTTGTGTGCAGAAAGTATGAGGTCTCTCTTGATTTCATGAAAATGTATCTTAATTTCAATTAGGCAATGAACAACACTAATCAGAACAATTCCTGCGTTCAAATATACTGTATAACGTTATCTAACATTATAAGGCCTATGGAGTTTGTTTCCAAAATGGAGGGAGATGGTCATTGTTCGGAAGAGCACGTGCTTTTTGTGTGCAGAAAGTATGAGGTCTCTCTTGATTTCATGAAAATGTATCTTAATTTCAATTAGGCAATGAACAACACTAATCAGAACAATTCTTGCGTTCAAATATACTGTATAACGTTATCTAACATTATAAGGCCTATGGAGTTTGTTTCCAAAATGGCGGAAGATGGTCATTGCTCGAAAGAACACATGCTTTTTTACTTGCAGAAGCATGAGGTCTTTTTTTCAATTTCATGAAAAAATTTCTTAATTTCAACTAAGCATTTTGGGTACAAACTATGATTGATGTCCGTGTAATGCTATATAACATTACATGGTTGAGCAGTGGAAATGTTTCGGACAAGTTTTGACGATTGCTGCGTTCAAAGTAAAATATTTTTTAACGAAATGAAAACGCACCGGGTGTTTCTAACAAAACATTATAGTTAACAGTTGGCCTATTTTCGAGAAGTGGGCATTTCCGCCTCATATAAAGATGTAAAAGACGGTACGTTATTTCCCCCTCTCTTTCAAAACGATATACCTGTCGTATGAAGGCAGAGGACTTTACAGGAATGTACGAAAGAATTACCACGGAAGAAATGCAAACTTCTCGAAAACAGGAAAAAATGCCCACATCGTAAGAAGTGAAAAATACAACAGCTGCTGACAGATTTTTTCTTATATTTGTTAAAACTCGAGGTTTTTCTTAATTTCAGGAAGGAAAGACTTAATTTCAAATAAGAAATCGAAAAAACTAATCAGAACACTTCCTCAGCTTAACCATACAAAGTTAACAAGCATTGCAGGGATACCGTAGATCAAAAGAATATACGTCTCGTGCTAAAATCCAAGGATACAGTAGATCAAAAGAATATACGTCTCGTGCTAAAATCCAAGGATACCGTACATTAAAAGAATATATGTCTCGTGCAAAAATCCAAGGATACCGTAGATCAAAAGAATATACGTCTCGTGCTAAAATCCAAGGATACCGTAGATCAAAAGAATATATGTCTCGTGCAAAAATCCAAGGATACCGTAGATCAAAAGAATATACGTCTCTTGCTAAAATCCAAGGATACAGTAGATCAAAAGAATATACGTCTCGTGCTAAAATCCAAGGATACCGTAGATCAAAAGAATATATGTCTCGTGCAAAAATCCAAGGATACCGTAGATCAAAAGAATATACGTCTCGTGCTAAAATCCAAGGATACCGTAGATCAAAAGAATATACGTCTCGTGCCAAAATCCAAGGATACCGTACATTAAAAGAGTATACGTCTCGTGCTAAAATCCAAGAATACCGTAGATCAAAAGAATATACGTCTCGTGCTAAAATCCAAGGATACCGTAGATCAAAAGAATATACGTCTTGTGCTAAAATCCAAGGATACCTTAGATCCAAAGAATATACGTCTCGTGCCAAAATCCAAGGATACCGTACATTAAAAGAATATACGTCTCGTGCTAAAATCCAAGGATACCGTAGATCAAAAGAATATACGTCTCGTGCTAAAATCCAAGGATACCGTACATGAAAAGAATATACGTCTCGTGCTAAAATCCAAGGATACCGTAGATCAAAAGAATATACGTCTCGTGCTAAAAATCCAAGGATACCGTACATTAAAAGAATATACGTCTCGTGCTAAAATCCAAGGATACCGTAGATCAAAAGAATATATGTCTCGTGCTAAAATCCAAGGATACCGTAGTTTACTCCAAAATGGTAGAAGAGGCTGAAAGGGCGCTCTCAGGATTTTCTTATGCGGTGGCCTAACAAATTGAAAATCAAAATATCCCGAAATTAAAAACGCAAATTTTTAAATATAATCCAGAACCGCATCAATGCCTCGTCGAGAAGTGGAGCCCGAACCCAATTAATCATTTAGTCGCCCAAGTGAAATAGCTATAGGTATCAACACACTACATACATATTAACACCATTACAAGACAGAAACGATATGTATACAGAGGCATTTCTACATACCTTCTATGACAACTTGTAGCTGGAAAATGTCCTTTTTCAAAGGTAACAGAAGTGCTATGTGCTTCTTTATCTCTAAGGCTGATCAACTTTTTTTAAGGAATAACGCCACCTGATTTAAACCCCCGGAAGGGATGTTTTAATCCTCTCTTCTGTCAGATTTATATTTACACAAGGATCAGTTGTACCCCTCACGGAAACTGTCAATCAAATTCAAATGTTAATTGCACCGGACTCCCCCGCCTGTTGCATGGGGTAATTGCACCGAACCTCCCTCCCAGAATGCCTGTCAGTTAAATCGACGGGAGAATTCTACCTCATCTTCTTGTGGAACATTTTTGTTACACCGGAAACGGAAGCAGGGGGTCCTTCATGTGCTACGCGTATTGTCCATGTGGTCATTTGTAGTAGGGATGGGCTTAACACTGACTTTTCGATAACGTTCCAAAAAAGTAACCGTGACAAAGTCACAGTTTTTGACAAGAACGAACACCTGTACCTGTATGCTCAAATTAGTCACGTGGCGAAATCATAATCCACAAGAACCTTTCATTAATCGTTACCCGGCACTTCGCTTCTCAGGTCTCGTTCTGAGTTCTCAAGAGGATTCGGGTTCGTGCTATTTCCGAGAATTCCACTGACAGACTAATTAGGCACTTGTATTCTTAGTTACTTTTCATAGGCATTTCAGTTAGTTTTCATAGGTATTTTAGTTTCTTTTCATAGATAAGAAACGGAGAAACATTGCATATGAAATCTTCTAACTCCCGAAGAGCAGATAGTAGTCAAGCTCGTATATGAAAAATTTTCAAGTGGAAGATAAATGAAGTATTATTTATAATTCATTTATTCGGTCTGTTGGTCTCTAGACAGATCCAAACGCAAAAATGATTTTTATTCGGGGATATGTTTTAGCCAATAATTGCATTTTTCTGAAATTTTGTGCTCCAGCCCTAAAATAAAATTCTTGGTGTTCTAGAACTTCACTGAATGGTGGTTTGGGTGCAAAATAGCGTATATAAATGTCACTTCAAATAAAAAAACCCAACACCATTAGATAAATAGCTTTAAAAGTGAGATTACTGAGTGAAAAGGCTTGGAAATATCTATATTTAATATCCAGTGATTTTGGAGCGGTTAAGGAAAGTAGCTTAATTTGGGAACGCTTGATTTGTAACATACCTCTCGTACCACGAAAGTAAGGGGAATTTGGAACAATTCAGGAACCAAAGTGTTCTCGTGATTCTGGAACGGTGATTTTCCCTACTAATTACAAACCGTGAAAGTGACATTTCAGTAACGTTACAAAGTAACCGTGACGTGATATTGTACCCACCTCTAATTTGTACTTTGCACACGTGTTGTCCTATCACAAACATCCACCACGGCCACAATGATGTATTACTTTGCTGCTGTAGTAAAGTTCGAAGTGGGAATTCATTAAAAATACCTGATATACAAGCAACGTCATAGGATGTTGTTCCATACATCTCAGTCGTAGAGGAAGAAATCGAGGAACTTGGTTTGATAAAGGAATATAAAGATAAACATTCTGACATGGGTAAGTGGCTGCGTTGGTCATTCGGATTACTTTATTTAAATTACGAGAAAGTTGCAGACGATTTGGTGACGGATATATGAATCAATTATATACAAAATATTCCTCTAAGTTAAGTATATACTGTATATATATAACTTCACTTGACTTAGAGGAATAGTTTGTTTTATAATTGCCTCTTTACTCTATGATACAACACATGACAACCGTTGAAAAGAAAAAAATGTTTTATAATAAGATACAGAAACACATTTCAAGCATATACGTTTATTCTCTGACATTTCATTGGCAAGGCATTTACAAAAAATAGAGTAGACACTGTTTCAAATGTTTAAAGAAATAGCGCTTTGTTACATTTAATCGTGCGCGACATCTTAATCTCTCCACGTATAGGTTCCGTCCGTTTGATTGCTGTCGATATATTTTACTTTCTTTAAGGAAAGGAATTCTATTTCTGAAAGTAAATCAGAAACAACATTTAGGTCTGCAGGAAGGTTCAAAGTCAATTTCTCTATGTTCATAGCTTCAGAAATAATCTTGAAGGCTTCTCTCACAACCATCGAATGCTGCTCACCTTCCATTTGTATCTTCAGCTTGTGCAAATTCCTGAGACACAGAACATGTCTGAAAGGGTTGTTGCCTGATATTGGGCAATTCAGATAAATATCAGCCAGACACAGTTTCTCTAGATAGGGACACATTCTCAGTATATATTCGAGATCTTTTGTGTCGAATAACATCTTTCCCCCCATTTCTCCAAAGAGGTGTAAGAACTTTATATGACTTCCTTTGCTGGTCCAGAAGATCTCCATGCTTTCACCGAGACGATAACTGCTTCCACTAGAAAGAGAAATGCTTTTTAGATGATTGAGTCTGCACATGGCCTGTGTCTGGTCTCTGCGTTTGTTGTTATCATTGCTAATACGTAAAACTAATTCTTCTAATTTTGGACAACTACCAATAACCGTTTCCAAGTCTCCATTGAATTCTCCACAACCAAGAGACGTTAGCTGCACATTTAATCGAGGCATTTCGCGTGTCTTGCGCTGCCTGTCAATCTCACAGAATGCGTTAGGTACATCTTCAGAGGAAGGGGGATTCAGATTTTGAAGTGTAGGCATATGTGTTAGAACGCAAGCTACTCCAACATTGCTGGCTTCTGTTCCACTTACGTCGAGTTTCCTGAGTTGCAACGGACTGCTAGTTCCACACTCTTTTGTATAGCAGCAACTGCGAATGTCTTCATCATCGACCCTTTTATGACCGCAAAGAATAAACAATGCATCGTCATTTATGTTTGTAAAAACCAGACTTAGGGTTTTCAGTTCAGTGAGGGAGATCGCAATAACTTCCATGGTCTCCACATTGAGATTCTTGTAAAGACTCAAATTAAGAACGGTCAAGTTCTTCATGTCTCTGAGAATAGGATTGTATACAGCGGTGTCCAGATTCCTTCCAATGGACTGGAATGACTTCAAGTTCTGAAATAACAAAAAGGAAATTCCAATCACTTAACAATTTAGCAGAATACACGCATTCACATTCATATTTCTCCAACAGAATTAAAATACAATAAGACTGCATTAAAGTGTCATATAATTTTATCGCAACCGGCGCAATAGCTGACGCCGATCACATGACCTACAAGTGACGTCACCGACCACATTCACGGATGAGACGAGACGTTTTGACCCAATGTGTTTGGTTCCACCATGTTCCGCCAAATCAACTCTTAGCCGGCGAGACATAGACGCTGCAAGATTTCTAAAGACGTCTTGTTGTATCATGTAACAAAACGTTGGCAGAAGATTCTTATAACTCTTGTAAGTTGCATGGTTCAACAGCCACAGGTTGTCTTTGCTGTTCCCACACAAACCCCAGATGGTCGACTGGATTTGTGGTATGTGTGCGGAGGATGCTATTGCTCCGAGAACCGCCCGCAAATGATTTGAGCGGTTCCTAAGTGGCAATTTTGACCTCAACGACTCTCCACGTTCAGGTTTTCCATCTCACTTTGATGAAGATCGTTTGAACCATCTGATCCACTTGGATCCGCGTCAAACCGCAACGGAATTGGCCAATGTGATGGACTGTGATCAGACCACACTGATGCGACACCTGGAACGTATGGGAAATTGTCCAGAAATTGGGGTCTTGGGTTCCTCACACACTCGCCGAGGACAAAAAGAATTAGCGGGTCGCCATATGTGGTTCCTTGCTGCCCCGTTATCGCGAAAGTTCTCAGCAACACAAACACTTTCTGCCACGTATTGTTACTGGATATGAAAAGTGGTGACTGATACGTGAATTTCAGAATAACAGGCGAGCAAGGAACCACATATGGCAACACGCTGATTCTTGTTGTCCTCGGTGAGTTCGAAATCGAACAAGACGCCCACACCACGTCTATAACATGACCTTCATCCTGCGAAGATTAAGTTATGTGTTTTATGGGACATGGAAGGCAATATTCACTAGGAAATGCTGCCGAGGAATCAGAACATCAACGCTGTACTCTATTGTGAGCAATTCCGCCGTGTGAAAACAGCAGTTCAGCAGAAACGGCCACATCGACGCCATGGTGTCATTTTCCAAAAATGATAATGCACGCCCACACAGTGCAAACGTGGCCATAACGGTCATTCAGGATATGAAATCGGAGATCGTTCCACGTTAGGCCTATTCTCTAGATGTCTACCCTTCAGACTATCACCTGATCCGATGTCTGTCGAATGCACTCCGTGTTAGAACGTTCAACAATGACGTTGATCTCCAGAATTTCCTTGATAATTTCTTGATTTTCAAGAATGGCATTGCAGACATATCCAGACATTGAGACAATATCGTAAACAATGGGGAGGAATATATAGTTGATTGATTCCGTTTTCCATTCTGATGTAATACATTCCTGTACTGAGGTGAAAAAAAACGGCATGAACTTATGTATCAACCCTGTAGTTTGTTCCATTACAAGGACAGTGTTTATTCCATTCCAAGGACATAGTAGTTTGTTCCATTCCGAGGACATAGTAGTTTGTTCCATTACAAGGACATGGCAGTTTGTTCCATTACAATGACAAAACAGTTTGTTTCATTACAAGGACATAGTAGTTTGTTCCATTCAAAGGACATAGTAGTTTGTTCCATTCGAAGGACATAGTAGTTTGTTCCATTACAAGGGCATGGCAGTTTGTTCCATTACAATGACAAAACAGTTTGTTCCGTTACAAGGACATAGTAGTTTGTTCTATTACAAGGACATAATAGTTTGTTCCATTACAAGGACATAGTAGTTTAATCCATTCAAAGGACATAGTAGTTTGTTCCATTCCAAGGACATAGTAGTTTGTTCCATTACAAGGGCATGGCAGTTTGTTCCATTACAATGACAAAACACTTTGTTTCATTACAAGGACATAGTAGTTTGTTCCATTCCAAGAACATAGTAGTTTGTTCCATTCAGAGGACATAGTAGTTTGTTCCATTCCAAGGACATAGTAGTTTGTTCCATTACAAGGGCATGGCAGTTTGTTCCATTACAATGACAAAACGGTTTGTTCCATTACAAGGACATAGTAGTTTGTTCTATTACAAGGACATAATAGTTTGTTCCATTACAATGACAAAACGGTTTGTTCCATTACAAGGACATAGTAGTTTGTTCCATTCCAAGAACATAGTAGTTTGTTCCATTCAAAGGACATAGTAGTTTGTTCTATTACAAGGACATAATAGTTTGTTCCATTACAAGGACATAGTAGTTTAATCCATTCAAAGGACATAGTAGTTTGTTCCATTCCAAGGACATAGTAGTTTGTTCCATTACAAGGGCATGGCAGTTTGTTCCATTACAATGACAAAACACTTTGTTTCATTACAAGGGCATAATAGTTTGTTCCATTACAAGGACATAGTAGTTTTTTCCCAAACTGGCAAAAGTGACTCATTGTTCGAACTAATAGGTGCATAGCTTATCCACAAACAACAATTAATTGCCCCTAAAGCAATCCTTTTAGAGTTTGAGGCATTTAGATGCAGCCAAGCTTTCTGAAAAATTTTTATACACATGCTAAAATCAAAAGAACACCCCTTTCGTAAACAAAGCATTGCATAGAACAGTACGGGTTGGAGGAAAACCCAAAAATTCCTGCACCCTGAGGACTTAGTGAACGTTTTAAGTTCAATGTGTTATTGACTCCTGGTAATATTTGATTCCATTTTTACACATATTAGCATTTTTCTGTGTCTCCTAAGCATGAGCCTCTTCTGCCATTTTGGGAACACACTACACAATGCCCTTGTAATTCTAGGTAACACTAAGGGGAAATGTTCTCTTAAGTTTTAAAGAGTTCTTAATTGAAATTAGGATTTTTCTTCTAAAATATAAAAAGAAAACAGCTCATGTTTCTAACAGACGTAAGAGAACAGTTAACAGCAGGCAAATTTCCCTATTTTTAAGATGTAGGTATTTTTCCTATTTTTAAAATGTGGGCATTTTTTTTGTGGGTATTTCTCCCTCACACTCTGGAGTATGTGTTGCGAATATCCCAACTGTTTACCTTTTTTCATTTTTTAAAATGACCTATATTTATATTCGAGAAAAAATGCGCTCCAACTTAAGTTCCGGTTTAGACGATCCGCCGTTCTACTGCACTTACGCACTTTAATTAAGTGCGCAGAATATTATATGCACTTTGAGAACGGCTGTTCAAGTGCAGTCTACGAATTTTAAATAACTGCGTATTACACCCTACGCACTTTGAAAACTGCTGGTTTAGTGCACTTCACGCATTTTAAGAAAGTGCGCAGGGCCCTCTACTCAGTTTCAGAACCGCTGGTTTTCCCACTCGACTCATATTCAATAAGTGCGTAGGGCACTCTACGCACTTTGAGAACCGCTGTTATAGTGCACTGTATGCATTTCAAATGAGTGCTAAGGGCACTATACGCATCGTAAATAAGTGCGCAGAGCACTCTACGTATTTTGAGAAACGCTAGTTTTGTGCATTATACGCATTTTAAATAAGTGCGCAGGGCGCTGTACTCACTTTGAGAACAGCTGGTTTAATACACTTTACACATTTTAAATAAGTGCCTAGGGCACTGCACGCACTTTGAGAACCGCTGGCATAGGGTACTCAACGCACTTTGAGAACAGCTGGTTTAATGACCTTTACACATTTTAAATAAGTGCCTAGGGCACTCTACGCACGTTGAGAACCGCTGGTCTAGTGCACTCTACGCATTTTAAATAAGTGCACAATGCACTCTACGCAGTTTGAGTAGCAATAGTTTCGTGCACACTACGCATTATAAATAAGTACGCACGGCACTATACGCAGTTTGAAAACCGTTGTACTAGTTCATTCTACGAATTTTACCGTGCAATGTATTAGCCGTATTACAGACATAAAGTAGGGAGAAAGCTTTGTCTTATAAAAGTATCTTCGTAGACGTCTAAATGAGATGATCTGAAATTCAATACATACCTTGCAGTTGCGTCCAATCGCTGCAAGGATTTCCGGACTGTATCCTCGGTACGGAACTCTTATTGTCTTAACATTTTCATTGAATATGAAATCTGAAAATTGCCGCAGTAATCTCATATAACCCTCGTTTTCAGGAGAAATTTCTTCCGCTGCAGAATAAGCAAATTTTTCATGAAACATTTCTACAATATTATCGGCAAAGATGACTTCTGAAAAGAAAGAGAAAAGAATTTTGAGTTGCCATGATTCTACTGTATCGTATTATTATGGAACAATAGAAATGTAAATATGGTATTTTCACATTACTTTAAATAAAAATATCGCATGATCTCCTCATAAGTGAAAATTCTTTGGTACTATGCAATATGTAAATATAGAGACCTACAGTATGTACTGGTGTCATTTATTGTTTCCGCTTGTGTGTATTTGGGTGAAGATCATTGGCAATACATTTTTACGTGTTGAGGAATCTGGTGTCCTGATTACCCGTTTCTTCTACCGATAGCTGCACCCCGGAGAGTTGCATTTCGAAATCTGGAAAGCGGAAAACAGACTTTATTCTTAAATATACACGGTCGTGTCACATTACCGTGACTACCAGTTAATATCCACAGTAACCACCGCGTGCAGCGCGGACAGCAGCTAGGCGGGCTGGGAGGGACTCAATAAGGTGCTGGAAAGTGTTCACAGGTATGTGGAGCCATGCTGACTCCACTGCATCTGACAGCTTCTGGAGGGTGCGTGGTGGAGGATTCATAGAAAGAGCAACACGATCGAGGTGGTACCACAGATGCTCAATTGGGTTTAAGTCTGGGGAATTAGAGGGCCAGGGAAGTATTTTGAAGTTTTCATCGTGCTCACCCTCGGACATATCTAGCTCTGTGATGTCATATAGCTCTCATCACGTCGTATTGTTTTGCTGGAAGATTCCATCCGCCCCAGGGAAGACAATCAGCATGTATGGGTGTCATGATCTGCAAGGATGGATTCATAAGGAATTCGGTCCAAAGTGCCTTTTACAGGTATGAGTGGAATCAGGGAATGCAACGAAAAAATTATCCACACCATAACGCAGCCCCCACTAGGTTGTGACTCATTGGAGAAGGCAATTGTTCGCCAATCAGCGGAGGTCCAATTCCGATACAGCCGTGCAAATATAAGCCTTTTCTACCGATGCATCTTCGTTGGCATAGGTGCAGTGACTATACGTCTGCATCGGAGACCCATACGCAGCGGGGTTCGCTGAACTGTCCTTTTAGACACACTTCCAGTATCCCCCTGGTTCACTCGGCCAGTGACGTGCTCCACTTTGGCGTGTCGATCGGTCCTCACGCACGTTCGGAACTGACGTTCACCTCTCACATCAGTGGCACATGTGATGCTCACCAGCTTCCAAGTCTCCTATTCGCAATGGTGCCATTTCTCCAATCACGATACACTTTATCCACAGCAGCACGCGAACAGTTCGCAAACTGCGCTGTTTCAGAAATATAGCCACGCTTGGCCCGAAAGCCGATAATCATCCCTTTTTGCAAATCTGATAAATCTCTCCTTTTATCCATGACCGCAACGAGTGATATGTTTTCAGAATGCCTACAGTATACCTTATATGCCCTCCCAGCCAGCTCACGACACCTGCCTTCTTTCATTGGCTACGAGCGATTGACCTCAAAAGTAGAAGGTGGTCACAATAATGTGACTCGAGTGTGTATAAAGACATCCATAAATTAAGTAAAAATCAGGATAATTAAAAAATCTACTTGGAGAAATATCTTGATATTCAGTGAAAAGATGCATTAAGTTGTAAGTTATAGGTTAGGCGAAAAAAATCACGAAAACGTTATTGAATATCAGAAAAATGGATTAAACAGGAACATGTCAAAAAATAGAGTACAGAAACTCAATGGGGAAGTTACTTCAGATGTGTGGATTACTCGAGCAGCAGTACATTCCCGAGAGGATGCTCCATTCTTATTATGTTGGTGTCAATTAACTCAGTAGGGAGTAAAGCCCATTGTTACTGCAAAGCAGTAGCAAGCACCGGTAGGGAAGGGGATCGAGAGTAGCACCACGTGTCCCCAGAGCTTCCCATACCTGTTAAATGGGATTTAGGTCCGGAGATCGAGCTGGCCATTCCAAACGGACAATGGTTTCAAGCTGAAGGTATTGCTGCACGAGGCGCGCTGTGTGTGATCTGGAATTATCGTCCTGTTGAAGAAATGTATCACCTGTTGCACCTGCATAAGGAGGTACATATGGATGCAGGATACCATTTCTATACCTCTGTGCAGTCAAGTTACCACGTGGCAGGTAGTGGCGTATATTCAAGGCTAGCTAGGGTAGCTGCGAATCCCGGGGAATGAACAAATAAAGTCAATTAGATATATACAAATAAATCAATTATCAACAGTATTAAGACACGTCGATGTTTCGCTGCGAAAAAAAAAAAAGATGTGCTGATTCACTTCTTTTGACGAAGAGAATCAGTCTGGCGATCAAAGACCAACGCGCCTCCTAGTGGAGGGATGACGTCATCGTGACGCAACCAGTCACTCTACCAGTCTTCGCTGTGTGATTCAAAGACTTTGGATGCGTTCGCTGGCTATGGTTTCCATGACAACATAGAGAAGCAGATGAAGTGTGACGCAACCAGTCACTCTACCAGTCTTCGCCTGAGGTCTTCGCTGTGTGATTCAAAGACTTTGGATACGTTCGCTGGCTAGGGTTTCCATGGCAACATAGAGAAGCAGATGAAGTGTGACGCAACCAGTCACTCTACCAGTCTTCGCCTGAGGTCTTCGCTGTGTGATTCAAAGACTTTGGATACGTTCGCTGGCTAGGGTTTCCATGGCAACATAGAGAAGCAGATGAAGTGTGACGCAACCAGTCACTCTACCAGTCTTCGCCTGAGGTCTTCGCTGTGTGATTCAAAGACTTTGGATGCGTTCGCTGACTAGGGTTTTCATGACAACATAGAGAAGCAGATGAAGTGTGACGCAACCAGTCACTCTACCAGTCTTCGCCTGAGGTCTTCGCTGTGTGATTCAAAGACTTTGGATGCGTTCGCTGACTAGGGTTTTCATGACAACATAGAGAAGCAGAGGAAGTGTGACGCAACCAGTCACTCTACCAGTCTTCGCCTGAGGTCTTCGCTGTGTGATTCAAAGACTTTGGATACGTTCGCTGACTAGGGTTTCCATGGCAACATAGAGAAGCAGATGAAGTGTGACGCAACCAGTCACTCTACCAGTCTTCGCCTGAGGTGTTCGCTGTGTGATTCAAAGACTTTGGATACGTTCGCTGGCTAGGGTTTCCATGGCAACATAGAGAAGCAGATGAAGTGTGACGCAACCAGTCACTCTACCAGTCTTCGCCTGAGGTCTTCGCTGTGTGATTCAAAGACTTTGGATGCGTTCGCTGACTAGGGTTTTCATGACAACATAGAGAAGCAGAGGAAGTGTGACGCAACCAGTCACTCTACCAGTCTTCGCCTGAGGTCTTCGCTGTGTGATTCAAAGACTTTGGATACGTTCGCTGACTAGGGTTTTCATGACAACATAGAGAAGCAGATGAAGTGTGACGCAGCCAGCCACTCTACCAGTCTTCGCCTGAGGTCTTCGCTGCGTGATTCAAAGACTTTGGATACGTTCGCTGGCTAGGGTTTCCATGACAACATAGAGAAGGTCGCCTGAGGTCTTCGCTGTGTGATTCAAAGACTTTGGATACTTTCGCTGGCCATGGTTTCCATGACAACATAGAGAAGCAGATGAAGTGTGACGCAATCAGTCACTCTACCAGTCTTCGCCTGAGGTCTTCGCTGTGTGATTCAAAGACTTTGGATACGTTCGCTGACTAGGGTTTTCATGACAACATAGAGAAGCAGATGAAGTGTGACGCAGCCAGTCACTCTACCAGTCTTCGCCTGAGGTCTTCGCTGTGTGATTCAAAGACTTTGGATACGTTCGCTGGCTAGGGTTTCCATGACAACATAGAGAAGCAGATGAAGTGTGACGCAACCAGTCACTCTACCAGTCTTCGCCTGAGGTCTTCGCTGTGTGATTCAAAGACTTTGGATGCGTTCGCTGACTAGGGTTTTCATGACAACATAGAGAAGCAGAGGAAGTGTGACGCAACCAGTCACTCTACCAGTCTTCGCCTGAGGTCTTCGCTGTGTGATTCAAAGACTTTGGATACGTTCGCTGACTAGGGTTTTCATGACAACATAGAGAAGCAGATGAAGTGTGACGCAGCCAGCCACTCTACCAGTCTTCGCCTGAGGTCTTCGCTGCGTGATTCAAAGACTTTGGATACGTTCGCTGGCTAGGGTTTCCATGACAACATAGAGAAGGTCGCCTGAGGTCTTCGCTGTGTGATTCAAAGACTTTGGATACTTTCGCTGGCCATGGTTTCCATGACAACATAGAGAAGCAGATGAAGTGTGACGCAATCAGTCACTCTACCAGTCTTCGCCTGAGGTCTTCGCTGTGTGATTCAAAGACTTTGGATACGTTCGCTGACTAGGGTTTTCATGACAACATAGAGAAGCAGATGAAGTGTGACGCAGCCAGTCACTCTACCAGTCTTCGCCTGAGGTCTTCGCTGTGTGATTCAAAGACTTTGGATACGTTCGCTGGGTAGGGTTTCCATGACAACATAGAGAAGCAGATGAAGTGTGACGCAACCAGTCACTCTACCGGTCTTCGCCTGAGGTCTTCGCTGTGTGATTCAAAGACTTTGGATACGTTCGCTGGCTAGGGTTTCCATGACAACATAGAGAAGCAGATGAAGTGTGACGCAACCAGTCACTCTACCAGTCTTCGCCTGAGGTCTTCGCTGTGTGATTCAAAGACTTTGGATACGTTCGCTGACTAGGGTTTCCATGACAACATAGAGAAGCAGATGAAGTGTGACGCAGCCAGTCACTCTACCAGTCTTCGCCTGAGGTCTTCGCTGTGTGATTCAAAGACTTTGGATACGTTCGCTGGCCATGGTTTCCATGACAACATAGAGAAGCAGATGAAGTGTGACGCAATCAGTCACTCTACCAGTCTTCGCCTGAGGTCTTCGCTGTGTGATTCAAAGACTTTGGATACGTTCGCTGACTAGGGTTTTCATGACAACATAGAGAAGCAGATGAAGTGTGACGCAGCCAGTCACTCTACCAGTCTTCGCCTGAGGTCTTCGCTGTGTGATTCAAAGACTTTGGATACGTTCGCTGGCTAGGGTTTCCATGACAACATAGAGAAGGTCGCCTGAGGTCTTCGCTGTGTGATTCAAAGACTTTGGATACTTTCGCTGGCCATGGTTTCCATGACAACATAGAGAAGCAGATGAAGTGTGACGCAGCCAGTCACTCTACCAGTCTTCGCCTGAGGTCTTCGCTGTGTGATTCATAGACTTTGGATACGTTCGCTGGCTAGGGTTTTCATGGCAACATAGAGAAGCAGATGAAGCGTGAATAGGCCGTTGCTTTAGGCAACGGTTCGCTCAGAAAGGAGAAGATTTTGACTACTTCCGTCGCTTTCATGCTCCCACATGTAAATGCCCGTGTTTCGCGAGAGTTGTGTCATCTGTGTGAAGTGTTAGTGAATTAAAATTAGTGATATTATATCTTAAATTCGTGCCTTTTGTTCGATTGGAATTGCTTTAAAAACATTTGGTAAAAACTTTCCTGATCATCTACTGTCAGAACTTAAAGAACCCTATGCTTCAAATTTTGACACAGTTGGAATGAAAAACGAACTGCGCGTTCGCGCGTGTGTGTGGTTTTGTGGATTTTATTCTTCCCTTGATGAATACAAAAAGAAGTGAATAAAGCGTTACTAGTTACATGAAATTAAATAAATTGGACATTGCGCTTATTGAGGTGTGAAAATTAGCAGACCTAATATTACAATTTCTACCAACAACTGCAACTGCCGAAAGAAGTTTTTCTACATTAAAATGAATCAAGACATATTATACTTTAGGAGAACACAATGGCACGTACACTTGAGCAAATTGGCTGTTTTGTCAATAGAGAAAAACATTCTTTTTAAATGTGATAAAGTACTCGGAAGAAACTTTTTATGGAAACGTTACACACAACTTAACCAAAAAGAAAGAAAAATGGACTGCGTGTGCAAATAAAGTGCACTGAAGAAGAATGAAGTTCATGTACAAATAAGTGTTAAAATCCTAATCCTCATAATAATTAGGTATTATGATAGCAATAGCATGCACCTAACATTAAGGAACAAAGTTACTTCTGTTAGGTAACAACTGAAAAAATAAACTTTGCAAAAAAAGAAAAATAAAGCTACTCGGTGCGCCCATGTCTTCGACCACCTAAAGAGATGACAAGCCAAACACACATACTACCTCCACCATAATGATCTCTTTCACCAATGTTACTGCGATGATAGCGCTTTCCCGGCTCCCTCCATATCTAACAACGTCGGGGATCTCTCTCTAAGCTGAATCTCGATTCGTCAGTGAAGACGGACCTCCATTGCCACTCACTCCAGCTAACACGCATGCGTGCCTAACTCAATCGCTTCTCCTGTGCCGTGCGCCTGCGTACAGTTGAAGCTGATGTCAACAGTCCTGTAAGGCAGATCTGAATATATTTCAAATACGTGGAAAAAATGCAAATACACAGATGGTGTCGGATGGGCATTTTTTCAGTTGCTATGCGTTGTTTATAAAGTAACGTGGGCAGAGCGATGGCATCGTCTATTTGGGCAGATCTGAGCTGGGTTGGTGTTGAAGTCCTTTGTCTTCGTTCGGTTATATGCAAATAACGTCGTCAACGGAAATTGTCGCTGTAGGCGTTCCTTGGCTTACTTTCTTGACGCTGAATCTGTTCTTTTATATGTATTCAACAGCCTATGAAATACAGAAGTACTCACATTCAACTGTTTGGCCACATCTGTTTGACTCTGCCCCGTCTCCAGACGTCCAATGGCTCGCCACCGCAGCGATAAACTTGAAAGGAATACTCTTCTGGTAATCTCTTCAAGTTTATCGAAATTGAATTTACACTTTTAAAATGTAGTCTGGACAAATATTACATTTTTAGACATATAATTAAGAAACTTTCTCTCATTCTTTAATTGTAGCATGTTAGTTAGACATGCTTTAAAAACAAAAGGGGAACTGAAGAATGTGGTACTTACGGAATTTCTGATAATTCGTGGAGTCTTCGCGGAATTTCGTGCCGTGTAGAAATGTATCCTCAAAAACTCTTTTCAAAGACAGATCCTGCAAAGTGGGAATATTCCTAGCACTCATTTTCTATCAACGGTCAGGAATTCTGGAAAGAAATGAAAGCACAATTAAAATTCTTATTGATGAACATCAGACATTTTTAAAATTCTTATCACACAATTAAAATTATACATTATTAAAATTATTTAGACAATTCAATTAAATATTCAATTAAATTATACATTATTAAAATTCTTTAGACAATTCAATTAAATTATACATTATTAAAATTATTTAGACAATTCAATTAAATATTCAAATAATTATACATTATTAAAATTCTTTAGACAATTCAATTAAATTATACATTATTAAAATTCTTATTGATGGAGAATCAGACATTACATTTTCAATACACAGGTAAATAAATATTTGATGTGTAAGAAACTTAGGAAACTCTCCGATACTGCGTGCCAGAGAAACAAACCAATTCTTTAATGGTATGTCATTTTATAATTTCTTTTAAATTGAAGGAAATGTAAAGAGTTTTCTAAAGCGTTCAGTATGAAATCTTTTTCATTACACACCTTAGTGACGAATTATTGTTCTATTTCATCTACTAGGCCACAGGGTGTTGCAAAACGCTTGTACTACTTTGAAAGATGATAGAGATTTATTCAGAATACTTTCAAAACATTTGAAGGCATTAATCTGTAGAAAACCACATCAAGTTTTACCTCAGGTAATGCGATAGCATTGAATTCCCTAACCGCGACCACCAGCGGCGTACACACCTCAATCGCGAGTCGATAGCGTCAGTGTGACGTCATAAGATTTCTAACAATTATTAATAAGACGACGCCATGACATGGCACTAAAAACGTCGTAACTCGGAATGTTATTTAACCCACTAAATGAATTTTTTCAAAGTCCAGATCAAGCTAAATCGATTTCTAGCACCAGAAAACGGTAGGTTAACCACTTTCATCAAAATCCTTAGAACCGTTTTCAAAATAAAATTTACATAGGTACAAGAATTGCTCCTTTAATAAGATGTGATGGAATGCATCCCCGCTCCTATATCCTGAACTTTGAACCCACTACACTCACTTTCAATATGCTTCGTCCCCAAAAGGCCCTTTACGACTTACTAAAATTTCATCGAAATCAAACCATAGTTACGCAAGTTATGACGCATAAGGGCGGTGGAATGGATCCCGCTCCGATGTCGTGACCTTTAACCCCATTTCGTCCATTTTCAAGGGTTCGTCCTCAGGTGGTCCCTTATGCCACATGCTAAAATTTCATCGAAATCGAACCATTTTTACGCGAGTTATCGTGCAGACAGACGGACAAAGCTGGATCATATACGCTTCTTCAACCTACCGTTGGAAAGCGTAAAAAAGGGAGAGAAGGAAGATGACGTGACGTAGTACACAGGTAGAGCACCTGTTCAGACGACAAATCTGCAATACACTCTGTCCGTGCAGCTCAGTTGGAACAGCAACTTACTTCGAAGTGAGGGGGAGTAGATTTGATCCCCGTCACGGACAAATTTGTGTTTTCACAATGTACTGTACTGTACTGTACCGTTCGCTCGTTGACGTTTCTTGGGCCTCCGATATGTAACCTGGACGTGCTTTGCGCCGCTGTTGAAAAGCGGTCGGTATGTATCAGTCTGGAAAGTCTACGTCGACCTGAGTCATCAGTCACGTGTGGTCGGATACCGCTTGATCCCTTTGAGATGGTACATCCGTCATATTGTAATCGCAGTGCCCCCTTGATACAGTAGCCCTCGGGAACCTTACGGTTCTTATGACTTTGGCGATAGAATGACCCATCTATACAGCGTCGACAATGTATTCATGATCAAAGTCGTTCAGATCACCAACTATTCCGTTCGTCGATTGCGATGCGCTGTTGATAATACGATATGATACGATATTTGAAGAAGTTTCAGGAAGGGAATGTCTGACACAAGGTCTAAAACTACCCTTAGAAATAGGATGCTAGAAGAAGTGAACTCAATAGGAAAAACAAACGTTTAGAAAGGGATTTTTCAAATTGATTAAACGACAAATTATTGCTATCTAAAACTACAGAATGAAAGTTGCACAGGGTGACATGTTTACAATTAAAGAGTGAAAAAGCCGCTATAACTGTAAACTACACACTCTTTGTCAAAATGAACAAAGCACTTCGAGAAATTCCTTTGATCATGATGAAACCACGCGTGCAAGTACCGCAGGGCTGAACTCTTAAATGATTAAAAAATAACGACCAAGGATTTAGTAAATAGAGGAAGAAACAAAATGTACTAGTTTCCCTAGGGATCTGTAAGATCAAAATGACACAAGGTTTATCTACAACCTTTCTGTCTCTCTAAACTTATGATTTTAATATTTTCCATGTGATAACAACTATAACGAAGTAGATTTCTCCGTCATTTTCGGTCTACGCCGGGATTCGAACCCGAGGCCGCTTATTCCGGAACAAGTCGCTCTACCAACTGAGCTACGCAGACGATTATTCTGATTCCTATCTGCCTTTATGTCGTGTGCGTCCTGCTGGCAGGTACGCACACGACCCGTGGGCCATGCCCCCCGAAAGAGGGCCGGGGGCATGGCCCACGGGTCAGCCGTGACCATGAATCGTTGCAGGCAGCCATCCACTGTAGAACGTGCACTTGAGAACTCCCAGTCAATCTGCTGTGTGGAATGCAACATCCCACATTTTTTTATTTTTCGAAGCGCTGGAGAAGGAATTCTCTGATTTTTCCTGTCTCGCGGGTGTGGAAATAACATCACACCAATGCGAGATTTTGAACTGCCGGGTCATCCGGATAGTTCGGGCGCCATTATAACGAAGTAAATTTCTCCGTCATTTTTGGTCTACGCCGGGATTCGAACGCGAGGCTGCTTATTCCGGAACAAGTCGCTCTACCAACTGAGCTACGCAGACATTTGTTCTGATTCCTATCTGCCTTTATGTCGTGTGCGTCCTGCTGGCAGGTACGTCACACAACCAATAAAGGATAATTACCAATCGATCTTCAGCTGCTGATCTTTTTAGATTTTAAATTACAACCTTGATATTCCGTACTTCTGAACATAAATAAAACCTAATAAAACGCACGAAACGAATAAATCTCAACCTATTTAAATGCCACCTAGGCCGCGGGTATTTTTTAAAAGATTTTAAGTTTCATCCTAGATATTCCGTATTTCTAAACGATTTATAAAGCTTAATAAAATGCACTCAACAAATTACTTCTCACTTTTTCACAAGGCACCAAGCCCTATTAGCTTCTTTAACATGTTTAGAAATACGGAATACATAGGTTGTAATTTGAAATCTTTTAAAAACATACGCAGCCTAGTTAGCTTGTAAATATGTGAGAAATGATCTTTTAAGTACGTTTTATTAGGATTTATGAAATGCTGAGAAATAGGGAATATCAAGGTTGTAATTTGAAATCTGAAAAGATCAACACTTGAAGATCGATTCGTTGAGCCCATGCGATTAGTCTGTATTGCATGTTATCACATAGGAAATATTAAAATCATAACTCAAGGATTAGGGAGTCAGAAAGGTTCTACATACACCATTTGATCTTACAGATCCCTAGGAAAATTGGCACATGTCGTTTTGTGCAGTTTATTTTGTCCTAAGTCCCAGTAATTAATATTTTATGTCTAAGTAATAACTTAACATGTTTATAACGAAGTGAATTTTTCCGTCATTTCTATCCGCGCCATAATTCGAACCCGGGTCCCCTCATTCCGGAATAAGTTGCTCTACCAATTAAGCTACGCGGACGTTTTATTCTGATTCCTATCTGCCTTTATGTCGTGTGCATCTTTCTGGCAGGTACGTCACATCTCCTGGTACGTTACATCATCTCCCCCTTCTTTTTTTTCTTTTTTTTTTCGAAGTGCTGCTCTTATTTTTCCTATCTCGCGGTGTGGAAATAACATCACACCATTGCGAGATTGTGAACGGTCGGGTCATCCGGATAGTTCGGGCGCCATTACAACGAAGTGAATTTCTCCGTCATTTTTATCCGCGCCAGGATTCGAACCCGGGTCCCCTTATTCCGGAATAAGTTGCTCTACCAATTAAGCTACGCGGACGTTTTATTCTGATTCCTATCTGCCTTTATGTCGTGTGCATCCTTCTGGCAGGTACGTCACATCTCCTGGTACGTTACATGTTATGTAAACGCTCTGAATATTTAGTGTGATCGATTAAAACCTGTTAGAATGACCTAGGATCTATTAAATAACGGTTAGTGCCAAAGTACAGGCGCAACATTAATACCCTTTATATGTAAGCGTTATGAATATACAATCAGCGGAATAAGAACTGTGAAAAAGGCCTAGGCCAAGGGCCTACAAATAAATATTTGGAGACTAAGTAACAGCGTGGCGTTATTAAAAAATTCCATCTTAACTTCCTTTTTCGAACATAGCATAAGCTATGATGTAACTCAGTTGTTTCGTATAATACCGTAATTTTAAAAAATGTTCTAAGTCACGGCAATTTTATATCCCCGAATTATTACTTGACTGACATATAACGTTTTCTCAGAATTCATTTGGAGTTCCGAATTCACTTCTCTTATGAGTCCAAGAAACTGAAATTTTAAAACGGCCCCTTAAAATTTTATGGCCAGTTGCGCGAACTCAGATCTGACCAGCTTTGTCGTCTTCTTAGTTGAAATTAAGGCGTTCCTTAGTGAAATAAAAAAAAAGACCAATTTTTTAACAGACATAAGAGCATATCAGTCGAAAGTTGCCGTATTTTCGCAAAGTGGGCATTTTTTTTCCTATTTTCGGGAAGTGGGCATTTTTCCGAGGACATTATTTTACACATTCCGTAGTTTGCTTACAAAATTGTGGGAACGTTTCATTGTTCGAATGAACACGTGCTCTCAACCTGCAGAAACATGAGTTCTTTTTTAATTTCATGGAAAAATACCGAAATTTTAACTAACCAATGGACAAAACGAATCAGAAGCCATCGTCAGCTGAGCCATATGGAATCATCGGGTGTAGGAGAACTGGCCACCCGGAGAACTTAGCCACAAAAATTTTGAGGAACCGTATAAAAATTTCGTTTTAGACAGTCACAAAGTTTCCGTAATTTCGTATTTTCTTAATCGCGGTATTTTATGTTATTCGCTATTAAAAAAAATGCTTATGATCTACAACTCCGCAAAAGAATTTCATGGTATATAAACTAAAGCTAAGCAAATTCTCTGTGGACATGTGCAAACTCAGAAAACCTATCGGGCGGGGGAGGGGCTTAATACAAAAAATAATAAACATAAAGCATTTCTGCTCCGGTACTGCGGTTTTGAGCGCGTTTGCAAGCTACAGCTCTAGAAATTATCTGAGGTCACGTGACAATACAGAAAACGGGGGGGGTGAAGACCGTAATTACAAAACATGAATGATATGTATACCAAACGGGAGCTCTTCAGAGTCTACAACTCAATAAATGCTCTGGGGCATGTGTAAACCCAGGAAAGCTGGGGGGTGGGGTAATAATGCTGAAAATATGAAATATAAGGAACTTCTGGTCTGATTGGAAGATTTTCAGCGTTTACAATTAAAAACACAACGAATCATCTGACTGTACCTGCAAACTAAAAAAACCTGTCGAGTGGAGGGGGCGCTTAATACCGAAAAAGTAAAATGTAAAGAATTTGTAACACAATCGGGAGACTTTCGGCGTTCACAAATTACAACCCGAAGAATTATCTGACGGAGCGTGCAAACGCAGAAAAACCGTTGGGGGGAGGGGGACTTAATACCGAAAAAATAAAATATAAAGTATTTGTAGCCCTGTCGGGGGCTATTCGGCGTGTACAGATTTCAACTGAACAAATTACTGACGGCACGTGTAAACCTGTCGGTATTAAGCCCCCCCCCAAGGTTCTCTGCGTCAACACATGCCCGCAGAGGATTTGTTGAGCTGTGGTTTACCTACCATGAACCTCTTTTGTTGAGTTGTAGATTATAAACAATTGAATTAAAGAGCGCAATTAAGAAAATGCGAAATTATGGAAACTTTATGACTCAAATAATCAACACCCGGGGACGTGGCCACGAAACGGACGAGAACGCAATTTTTGTACGACTCCTTAAAATTTTTGAGGCCAGTTCTCCGATTTGTGTTTGACCCGAAAATCATGGAAATGTCTAAATTTCTTATTCAAAATGATATAGTGAAAAAAAAAGTGTTTTGTGAACAATAGTTGCTCAAGAAGTGGGAAATATGGCCACGCGATATTTGTTTACTCAAAACAATTTTATGGCACTGAAATTGCAATGTGACCAGTTCTCCGGTGTCCACTTCTCCCGATCGGAAAGTTATCTAGCATTATAAGGCTATCACAGTGTGTTTCCAAAATGGCAGAAGGTGTCCATTGTTCGAATGAACACGTGCTTTTTACGCGCAAAAACATGAGTTCTTTCTCAATTTCATGGAAAAATATCTTCATTTCAACTAAGAAATGGACAAAACTAATCAGAACACTTCCTCCGTTCAACCCTGTAGAGTTATCTAGCATTAAAACGCCATCACAGTTTGTTTCCAAAATGGCAGAAGAGGTTCATTGCTCGAATGGACACGTGTTTTTTATGTGCAGAATCATGGGGTCTTTTTTAATTTCATGAAAATATATAAATAATCAACACCTGGGGACGTGGCCACGAAACGGACGAGAACGCAAATTTTTGTACGAGTCCTTAAAATTTTTGAGGCCAGTTCTTCGATTTGTCTCTGGCCCGAAAACCATGGAAATGTCTAAATTTCTTATTCAAAATGATATAGTGAAAAAAAAAGTGTTTTGTGAACAATAGTTGCTCAAGAAGTGGGAAATATGGCCACGCGATATTTGTTTACTCAAAACAATTTTATGGCACTGAAATTGCAATGTGACCAGTTCTCCGGTGTCCACTTATCCCGACCGGAAAGTTATTTAGCATTATAAGGCTATCACAGTGTGTTTCCAAAATGGCAGAAGGTGTCCATTGTTCGAATGAACACGTGCTTTTTTCGCGCAAAGACATGAGTTCTTTCTCAATTTCATGGAAAAATATCTTCATTTCAACTAAGCAATGGACAAAACTAATCAGAACACTTCCTCCGTTCAACCCTATAGAGTTATCTAGCATTAAAACGCCATCACAGTTTGTTTCCAAAATGACAGAAGAGGTTCATTGCTCGAATGGACACGTGTTTTTTATGTGCAGAAACATGGGGTCTTTTTTAATTTCATGAAAGTATATCTAAATTTGAACCAAGCATTTTGGCGACAAACTATGGTGTCCTTGTAATGTTAGATAACAACATATGGTTTAGAAGAGGAAAAGTTTCGGACTAGTTTTGTCGACTTATTAATTGAAATTAGGATATTTGTTCATGATTGTGTAGAACGACGTCATGTTTCAAACAAAGCATTATAGTTACCAGTAGGCATAATTTTCCTATATTTGAGTAGTGGGAATATCCTCCCATATACCAAATAGTACATTGTAGTGCATTATTCCTACCTTCTTTGGACCGCCGAAGTATTTCAAAAGTTGCTACGTGTCGTATGAAGGATGAAAGCTTCTCTCTTTACACGAATGTACGAAAAACTGCCCATAGAAAAATGCCTACAGAAAACATGCTCGCTGCTTAAAAATAGGAAAACATACCCATATTCTGAAAATTGGAAAATACTCCGTCTGCTGCTGATGTTTTCTTACGTCTGTTAGAAACACGACGTTTTTCTTAATTTCATGAAAAAAATTATTTTCAGCTAGGAAATCGACAAAACTAGTCCGAACACTTCCTGTGCTTAAACACACAACGTTGAATAGCATTACTCGATAATCGTAAATATTCCAAAATGGCTGAGGAGGTCCATTGTTCGAAAGAACATGTGCTTCCAAATGGCGGAACTTATTCCAAAATGGCGGAATAAGTTCATTGTTCACGAACAGTAATTATGCGAAAGGCAATTCTTTTTAGTGAGTGGCGCATTACAGGGGAAGCAACGGTAATTACGTCTCCCAACGTAATTTTAGACACTTGGTAAAGTAATAAAAAAAAGCATCACCTAGGTTATCATGGGAGGGAGTGGGCACCAGAAAAGCTTTACGGCTAGGGACTTTGCAAGTGTTTCATGTTCAACGGGTTCTGACCCTTGACAGTATTTCATTTCATGTTTACACACGATTGCATTACAGCAAAACACTGTGGACACACCGCTGATAAATGTAAACCGAAAAGCACAATTTTCTCCTAAAGTCTTGATGATTTGCTCACAAAGTTTTAATCATTTTCTCATTGACGGTATAATCGGATTAAGTTAAATTTAAACATTAATATTGTACTGTTCCTTCTACAATGAGTTTCTTCCGCCATTTTCGGAACACTCTACGCCATGACCTTGTAATTCTAGGTGACATTATGCGGTTGAGCGGGGGAAATGTTCTGACTAGATGTGTCGATTGCTTAGTTGAAAGTAATAGTAATGCTTTTCTTCACGAAATTCAAAAAGATCTCATGTTTCTAACAAACTTAAGAAAACATCAGCCACGAGCTGGCTTATTTTGCTTTTATCAAGATATGTGCGTTTCTCTTTTTATTTTCTAGAAGTGGGCATTTTCTCATCATTTACTTTATACGAGTCGTAAGTTATATTGAATCAGAAGTAGCGCAAAAAAAAAAAAAACCCGCGGAAAATCATACGTAAACCAATACTTATTTCAACATTCACGGAAATGTTTTTTTAACAAGATCACCACCATAATTGACATGAATCTCTCTCTCTCTCTTTAGTAACACGGTCCGTGAGCAACTTGTGGACTTTACCGAGTTGCTTTCAACATTCACGGAAATGTTTTTTTAACAAGATCACCACCGTAATTGACATGAATCTCTCTCTCTTTAAGTAACACTACCGTGAGCAACTTGTGGACTTTACCGAATTGCTTTCAACATTCACGGAAATGTTTTTTTAACAAGATCACCACCATAATTGACATGAATCTCTCTCTCTCTCTCTTTAGTAACACTACCGTGAGCAACTTGTGGACTTTACCGAATTGCTTTCAACATTCACGGAAATGTTTTTTAACAAGATCACCACCATAATTGACATGAATCTCTCTCTTTTTAGTAACACTACCGTGAGCAACTTGTGGACTTTACCGAATTGCTTTCAACATTCACGGAAATGGTTTTTTAACAAGATCACCACCATAATTGACATGAATCTCTCTCTCTCTCTTTAGTAACACTACCGTGAGCAACTTGTGGACTTTACCGAATTGCTTTCAACATTCACGGAAATGTTTTTTTAACAAGATCACCACCATAATTGACATGAATCTCTCTCTCTCTCTCTTTAGTAACACTACCGTGAGAAACTTGTGGACTTTACCGAATTGCTTTCAACATTCACGGAAATGTTTTTTAACAAGATCACCACCATAACTGACATGAATCTCTCTCTCTCTTTAGTAACACTACCGTGAGCAACTTGTGGACTTTACCGAATTGCTTTCAACATTCACGGAAATGTTTTTTTAACAAGATCACCACCATAATTGACATGAATCTCTCTCTCTCTCCTTAGTAACACTACCGTGAGCAACTTGTGGACTTTACCGAATTGCTTTCAACATTCACGGAAATGTTTTTTAACAAGATCACCACCATAATTGACATGAATCTATCTCTCTCTCTTTAGTAACACTACCGTGAGCAACTTGTGGACTTTACCGAATTGCTTTCAACATTCACGGAAATGTTTTTTTAACAAGATCACCACCATAATTGACATGAATCTATCTCTCTCCCTTTAGTAACACTACCGTGAGCAACTTGTGGACTTTACCGAATTGCTTTCAACATTCACGGAAATGTTTTTTTAACAAGATCACCACCATAATTGACATGAATCTCTCTTTAGTAACACTACCGTGAGCAACTTGTGGATTTTACCGAATTGCTTTCAACATTCACGGAAATGTTTTTTTAACAAGATCACCACCATAATTGACATGAATATCTCTCTCTCTCTTTAGTAACACTACCGTGAGCAATTTGTGCACTTTACCGAATTGCTTTCAACATTCACGGAAATGTTTTTTTTAACAAGATCACCACCATAATTGACATGAATCTGTCTCTCTCTCTCTTTAGTAACACTACCGTGAGCAACTTGTGGACTTTACCGAATTGCTTTCAACATTCACGGAAATGTTTTTTTAACAAGATCACCACCATAATTGACATGAATCTCTCTCTCTCTCTCTCTCTTTAGTAACACTACCGTGAGCAACTTGTGGACTTTACCGAATTGCTTTCAACATTCACGGAAATGCTTTTTTAACAAGATCACCACCATAATTGACATGAATCTCTCTCTCTCTCTCTCTTTAGTAACACTACCGTGAGCAACTTGTGGACTTTACCGAATTGCTTTCAACATTCACGGAAATGCTTTTTTAACAAGATCACCACCATAATTGACATGAATCTCTCTCTCTCTCTCTTTAGTAACACTACCGTGAGCAACTTGCGGACTTTACCGAATTGCTTTCAACATTCACGGAAATGTTTTTTAACAAGATCACCACCATAATTGACATGAATCTCTCTCTCTCTCTTTAGTAACACTACCGTGAGCAACTTGTGGACTTTACCGAATTGCTTTCAACATTCACGGAAATGTTTTTTTAACAAGATCACCACCATAATTGACATGAATCTCTCTCTCTCTCTCTCTCTTTAGTAACACTACCGTGAGCAACTTGTGGACTTTACCGAATTGCTTTCAACATTCACGGAAATGTTTTTTAACAAGATCACCACCATAATTGACATGAATCTCTCTCTCTCTCTTTAGTAACACTACCGTGAGCAACTTGTGGACTTTACCGAATTGCTTTGAACATTCACGGAAATGTTTTTTTAACAAGATCACCACCATAATCGACATGAATCTCTCTCTCTCTCTCTTTAGTAACACTACCGTGAGCAACTTGCGGACTTTACCGAATTGCTTTCAACATTCACGGAAATGTTTTTTTAACAAGATCACCACCATAATTGACATGAATCTCTCTCTCTCTCTTTAGTAACACTACCGTGAGCAACTTGTGGACTTTACCGAATTGCTTTCAACATTCACGGAAATGCTTTTTTAACAAGATCACCACCATAATTGACATGAATCTCTGTCTCTCTCTTTAGTAACACTACCGTGAGCAACTTGTGGACTTTACCGAATTGCTTTCAACATTCACGGAAATGTTTTTTTAACAAGATCACCACCATAATTGACATGAATCTCTCTCTCTCTCTTTAGTAACACTACCGTGAGCAACTTGTGGACTTTACCGAATTGCTTTGAACATTCACGGAAATGTTTTTTTAACAAGATCACCACCATAATCGACATGAATCTCTCTCTCTCTCTTTAGTAACACTACCGTGAGCAACTTGTAGACTTTACCGAATTGCTCGTCCTTAATTCATGGTAAATTTAAAAAAGCAAATTATAAAATATGATTTAAAACGCCATCAATGCTTTACCGAGAAGTGGAACCCGAACCTAATCATTTGTCCTACCAAATGGAAAAGCTATACGGACCAACGCTGCATAAATTTAAGTAAACACTTGTAAGAAATAAATAAAATGTATAAATAGACTACATACCTTATGTGATAACTTGAAGCTGAAGAATCAATGATTGCTTTGTTCAAAGGTTGGATAATTGCTACTTGTTTTTCTAAGGAAGACGACCTTATTGAACGAAGACCAACTTATGACTGTTTTGTGCCACTTGATGCCACTTGATTTATACCCGCAGAAGGGATGTTTTAATTCTGTCTTAATTGGATTTCCCTCCGGCAAGGTGATTGGCCAATTAAGACAAATCAATCCACACCTTTCCCACTCGAGGATAATCCTCCACCGAATATTAAAGCAAAGATATTCGGTGGAGGATTATCCTTTTAAGCTTCTCGGGAAAATCTGCCAGGATTGTTAGCCATTGTATATATGTTTCTTGGGTTTCCTTTCAAGGATTATAGGATCAAATTTTAATCATTAAATTTTTTATACGTTGCATATATTTAGTGGCGAGCGTAACCTTTTTATTGGGTTAACAGAATCCAGGGGTTTATCCAGGAAATTTAAATAAGGGGTGGGGTTGTTTAAAAACTTGGTTTCGGGTTGAAATGTGAAGGGTGGCCTAGTGGGCAACGTTCGTGACTGCCACAGAAAGGACCTCAGGTTCGATCACAGGCAGGTGCGAACGCTCGATGCACTAAATATCCGCCGTGCGTCGGATGGGCACGTTAAGCCGTCGGACCCCGGGTACTGTTCCCCCGGTAATAAATAAGGACATCTCACTCCCCGTTTCTACTTCGCTTCCGTGTTACTTTCCTATCGGACATTCTAGCCCAAATCTCCTAGCTTCCTATTTCTAAGGGTTGTTTAAGACCTGGGGTCAGACACTCCCTTCCTAAAATCATCTACATATGATCGTGATCACCCACCCTAATGGACTTGTCAGGGCCGCGGTTGATTACAATCCCAGCGAATTCCATAGGTATCCCAGAACAAATGCTGCGATCGTTGACATAGAGAAAGTAAGTGTGTGAACACTGGTGGGCGTTAGACAGACCACCACTCCCTTCTTTATCAGATTGGCATCGAGATGGTGAAAGTGGATTCTGCTCTGGCTTTTGGATTTGGTCTCGTTGAGTTTCAGTCACTCCCTGGTTCGTCGGCGGCCAGGTGGTGTTGTGCGGGGCTTGGTTCCCCATGCTCCCCTTCTCCCCGGACGGGTGTCACAAGATATGTCACTGTCTCCTTTCACTCATTTTTTTTTTTTTTGTCTTTCGTATTGAGTTCATTTACTCAGATCTCCTAGCTTCCTACGCCTAAGGGTAGCTCTAGACCTGGGGTCAGACACTCCCTTCCTAAAACTTCTTCAAATATCGTATCGTATCGAAATGTGAAAACTCAAATCTGTTGGTGACGGGGATCAAAGCATATTCCTTTTGCTCCGGAGCCGAATGCTTTCCCAATTAAGTTACACCGTCGAAGTTTATCGCTGCAATTTTGCCGTCTTGACATGTGCTTTACCTCTGTTGCATATCATAGAAAAGCTAACAAAAAATTTCTCCAAGGCTAAGATTTTTAAACTAAAATATTCAGGTTTTAAATCTAGCATTGAAACTGGATAAAACATGTAAAAAAATGGAGAACTGTTCATTTTTTACCTAACAATGATTGAAACCCGAAATCATTTCTTTTTCTATAGCTCTATACTGCTAATTGGTTTTTATATTGTGCTTACTTTTTGTCTCATATCGAAATGCGTCGTTAATAATACTGAAACGAAGTATTATTACGGGTAATTTTTACAGGAGATATGAATGTCTACACAAATACTGTGCATGTTGAAATGACTCAGAAGTATACCTACAAAATCTGTAGCAAACAAAAATGATGAGATTCGTAAATACATTTTGTAGTTGATCAAAAAATATATGTACTGAAATGCCAGAAAAACTGGTACAGTTGAGGTTGTGCAAAATACATAGCAACGTTACCTATGCGCGTACTAGGTTGCGTTCGCCAGTGCGTATATAAAGTATAGACATCCTTGCCAGCTGTCAGAGCTGTTTTCGGCATGAGAATGACAATTAATAACAATTTAAGCGATTTTCAACGCGGTGTCATAGTTGGCACTCGTGAGATGGGCCATAGTATTTCGGAGGATTTTCACGGACGACCATTGCAAGGGTGTACCGTGACTACAAGAATTCCGGCAAAACCTCCAACCTACGATACCAGTGTGGCCGTAAAGAGACATTGGGTGAACGTGACCATCGTCGGCTGTCAAGAATCGTTTCACGCGATAGGCGTGCAACACTATCGCAGGTATAATCGGATTTCAATGCTGGAGCCTCAACGAGCATCAGGGTGTGGACTGTGCAACGTACCCTATAAGATATTGGCTTTGGGAGCCGACGCCCAACTCGAGTCCCCTTGATGGGTGCACGACACAGAGCTATGCGCCTCACTTGGGCACGGCAACACCGCCACTGGACACTTGATGACTGGAAACAAGTAGCCTGCTCTGACGAGTTGCGTTTCCAACTGTATCGGGAAGATGGACGGATTCGTGTGCGCCGCAAACACAATGAAACCATGGATCGCGCCTATCAACAGGGAACTGTACTGGTTGGTGGGGAATCCGTAATGGTGTGGGGTGTGTTTAGCTGGATGGGACCCCTGGTACGGCTATAAACGTCTGTGACAGGCTAATGCTATGTGCGAATCCTTTCTGACGAGGTACAGCCGTTCATGTCCTGCTTTCATGCTGATGGGTTGGGCCTGTTCCAACAGGAAAATGCACCTCCACACCAGTGTCGGGACGCCACATTATGGTTATAGGAGCATTCATCTGAGTTTGGGGTGTTGCCATTTCCACCCGAGTCCCCAGATCTTAACGTGATAGAACACATTTTGTATGCCATGCAACGCGCTATCGAACACCGGAATAAGAGACCTCGGAATACACCCGAATTGTGGAACGCTTTGCAGGAAGTATGCTGTGTATTGCGTACAGCATATTTCCAGAAGCTAGTGGAGTCCACGCCCCGTCGTATTTCTGCGGTCTTGCGCTTCCGTGGACGACCTACCAAGTATTAGTCTGGTGTACCAGTTTTTCTGGCACTTCAGTGTATATACATCAGCTGTAAACATAGAATTTAACGTAAAAAAGAATATTACATCATGGTAAAAGTTACCTCAAAAATAAAAAGAAAGCAGAAAGTAAATAATAAATACATTATTTACAATCCATTATTCCATTGCAATGAAAACGTTTTTTTGAATCCTCTCTGATGCGAATAAAATTCTTCAAAGTTATTCATACCCAGGAAAAACACAATTGTTATGAAATTGCTGGACACCAGGTGGCAGTTTTGGGTCGCTGCTGGCTGAAATCTGCCACTCATGGCGCAGTAGCGGCCCGCTGGTGGCGACGCAATCAGTTGGCAGCCATTGATGGCCCTGCAGCAACGCCCTGAATTGCGGGCCTCCAAGCAAGTGCCTCTAGTGGCCCGTAGCTGGCAACCGAAGCAAACCTAACACGATGTCGAATCAACAGGACTATCGTCATCGTGTTATTTTAGTGAATGTTAAGAAAAAAAAAAGTCATGTGTAGAGATGCGAATGTATTTCCTAATGAAGTGCCACGTCGACGAAGATTACCTTCGGAAGAAAATTATATAAATACTTATTAACGAACTGTAAGAAATAAACAATTACTCTCATGCATTTATAGAAACTCATTTCATAGCAAATTCCTGCCCTAATACACAAAGAATCGAGAGTAGAGACAACCATGAAATACACCCACTCCAATCCCATGAATAACAAGAAAACATTTCTCTGTAATCTTTCGTTTTATCATACACTAAACTGCTTCAAACAAAGGTTCCCGGAAGACATTAAAAAACCGTTATGTTTGAAAAAAATAAGAATTATACGCGTGCAAACATTTTCAATTATTTGAAAAAAAAAAAAAAAAAAAGCAACGCTATGTGGATATGATGTACTCATCCATGGGTTGTTTACACAAGATTGGAGAAATTCGTTCTTAAAATAACGACAAGTAGAATGAAATATATTTCCTCTTTAGAAGAAATGTAGCTTCGGATAGTGGAAAGAAAAGATACAGCGTTAAAAATGTAAGAGAATGTGACATGAACGGATAAATATATTAACCAAACAATTGCCTTTCAAGAAAACAAGGACAGCACAAAACTTTGGAAAGCGCCTTTAAGTTCGTACACTTCTTGAAAATGTGTGAAGTTCCCCTAAGTTAAAAAAAAAAAAACAATCATTACGCTGAAAAAATAAATTTATGAATTATTATATGAAACGGACATTTATGAAAAATAGCTCGCCATATTGTTAAATTAAAAAGAGAACCCTTAGTTTCACATCGCGCAGGAGAGAGATTCAGTTTCAAGCAAAGGCGCGTACGTGCCAAACCAGTGTAGTGACCAGAGCGACAGCTTCCCAAGCAGACTGTCGTTGCTCCGATGCCACCCAGATCCAAAATCACGTTTTTCGGGACTTGTTGAGAAAAATTTCCCCAGCGGCGTGCTGTCATGCAGAAGTTTCGTAGTGGGGAAAGGAACAATACTTTCAGACTGCCGTTGATTCGTTGCCAGCCAGATCAAAAGCACGTTTTTCGGGACTTGTTGAGAAAACTTCCCCAGCGGCGTGCTGTCATGCAGAAGTTTCGTAGTGGGGAAAGGAACAATACTTTCAGACTGCCGTTGATTTGTTGCCAGCCAGATCAAAAGCACGTTTTTCGGGACTTGTTGAGAAAACTTCACCAGCGGCGTGCTGTCATGCAGAAGTTTCGTAGTGGGGAAAGGAACAATACTTTCAGACTGCCGTTGATTTGTTGCCAGCCAGATCAAAAGCACGTTTTTCGGGACTTGTTGAGAAAACTTCCCCAGCGGCGTGCTGTCATGCAGAAGTTTCGTAGTGGGGAAAGGAACAATACTTTCAGACTGCCGTTGATTTGTTGCCAGCCAGATCAAAAGCACGTTTTTCGGGACTTGTTGAGAAAACTTCCCCAGCGGCGTGCTGTCATGCAGAAGTTTCGTAGTGGGGAAAGGAACAATACTTTCAGACTGCCGTTGATTCGTTGCCAGCCAGATCAAAAGCACGTTTTTCGGGACTTGTTGAGAAAACTTCCCCAGTGGCGTGCTGTCATGCAGAAGTTTCGTAGTGGGGAAAGGAACAATACTTTCAGACTGCCGTTGATTCGTTGCCAGCCAGATCAAAAGCACGTTTTTCGGGACTTGTTGAGAAAACTTTCCCAGCGGCGTGCTGTCATGCAGAAGTTTCGTAGTGGGGAAAGGAACAATACTTTCAGACTGCCGTTGATTCGTTGCCAGCCAGATCAAAATCCCGTTTTTCGGGACTTGTTGAGAAAACCTCCCCAGCGGCGTGCTGTCATGCAGAAGTTTCGTAGTGGGGAAAGGAACAATACTTTCAGACTGCCGTTGATTTGTTGCCAGCCAGATCAAAAGCACGTTTTTCGGAACTTGTTGAGAAAACTTCCCCAGCGGCGTGCTGTCATGCAGAAGTTTCGTAGTGGGGAAAGGAACAATACTTTCAGACTGCCGTTGATTCGTTGCCAGCCAGATCAAAAGCACGTTTATCGGGACTTGTTGAGAAAACTTCCCCAGCGGCGTGCTGTCATGCAGAAGTTTCGTAGTGGGGAAAGGAACAATACTTTCAGACTGCCGTTGATTCGTTGCCAGCCAGATCAAAATCACGTTTTTCGGGACTTGTTGAGAAAACTTCCCCAGCGGCGTGCTGTCATGCAGAAGTTTCGCAGTGGGGAAAGGAACAATACTTTCAGACTGCCGTTGATTCGTTGCCAGCCAGATCCAAAATCACGTTTTTCGGGACTTGTTGAGAAAAACTTCCCCAGCGGCGTGCTGTCATGCAGAAGTTTCGTAGTATAGGGAAAAGAAGAGTAGTTGTTCCTTCGGGAAGCTGCGGTTAACCTTTTTTTTCTTTTTATGGCTACTACTGGAAAATTAGCGGACAAGATGAGACAAGCCATCAGTTATATCACTTGATTTCCGTCTACCACTACCGGGGAAACTAGGGGACCACATTAGGCCAGCCATCATTTATGGCACGTGTTTGCAGGGCCGCTTGTGGCAGCCACTGCCTGTGATGGACAACTGATGGCCCTTGTTCTGGCATATGACAACTAATCAGGTGCCAACTGTTGGCCAGCTACTGGCCCATGAGGTGGCCGCCTGGACATTTTATCGACCGTTGGACAGCGGTAAGATAGTGCAGGGCCATTGCTGGCTGCTAGTGCTGGCTTGAGCGATGGCCCAGCAACACTATTTTTGCTGGGTAGTCATTGGATACCGTCATAAAAAAAATCAACCGGATTTCTAGAATTCATAAAACATCCATAAAGAGAAACACCTACTGACACACATTAACTTCTCGAAAGTATGTTACGAAAATTAAGCACAAAAAGTGGAAGTAAGCTATTTGAAACAAAGGGATTTTCATATAAGCAGTGCAGGCATCTTTTCGAGGGTGCTCAGACTCCCAAAAAATCTATGAACGTAGGTTTTTGGACGATCTGCCCTTGTATGTAATCTAACTGTTTCCGTTTACAGCTGTATATTGAAGATGCATACATTAATATTATTAATAACATCTATGAAAATGCAAGTGCAAAGATTCGGCTGTTTGAAAATACAACACACGTAAAAATTGGAAAGGGAGTGAGACAAGGTGACACCATATCTCCGAAGCTCTTTAATGCCACATTGGAGGGTGTTTTTCAGTCGCTGAGCTGGGAAAACAAAGGGATAAAGATTAATGGAGATTATCTAACCCACCTTCGTTTTGCTGATGACGTAGTCATTTTTGCAACTACCCCATCAGAGCTGCAGAGTATGATCCAGAAACTTGCTGACAAGAGTAAAGAAGTGGGATTAAAAATGAACTTTCAGAAGACAAAAGTGATGTTCAATGCTTTTACAAGAAATGAAGATTTATCGATTGATGGAGAAAAGCTGGAGATAACAGACACGTACGTTTATCTTGATATCTGCTATATCAAGTGAGGGTCACATTGATGAAGAAAATAATCGGCGTATAAAACTTGCCTGGAGAGCTTTTGGAAGAAACAGCATAATTTTCAAGAGCAATATGCCATTATGTCTTAAAAGAAAAGTGTTTGATCAATGCATCCTTCCAGTGCTTACGTATGGTGCAGAGACGTGGACCTTAACTAAAAGAGACATACAAAGGCTGCAGACAACTCAAAGTAGCATGGAGAGGTGCATGCTTGGTGTGATCAGGAGAGATAAGAAGAGGAACTCGTGGATCCGAAAAATGACAAGAGTGGAAGACATCATGATCAGAGTTAAATCCCTGAAATGGCAATGGGCTGGACATACTGCCAGAAGGACAGATCATCGATGGACAGCCGAAATTTTAGATTGGATTCCAAGGGACAGGAAAAGACTCAGAAGAAGACCACATGGGAGATGGGTGGATGAAATTCGGAAGTATGCAGGGGTGACATGGAGGAGACTGGCACAAGACAGACCGTTGTGGAGGAAACTTGGGGAGACCTTCGTCCAGCAGTGGATTGATAATGGTTGACAATGATGATGATGATGATTTGGAGAAATTAATTAAAAAGAAGAACTTAATGAAATGAGGGAAAATATTATAATAAGAAAAATGCATCCACGTGGAGCTCAGTCTGAAATTTCTATCATCCTTCAGTAAAACTTTTAACAGTCCTCGCTGAAGGGGCAAATTTTCAAGCACTGACAGACTACTTCCGCAATAAAAACCTAATTTCACAGGGTAGAGATGTTTGTACTGCATGCAACACATCATCATATTTTGGAAGCTGGCATTCAGTTTTATTTCAGTCTTCTGGATGCCGACTTTCCATGTATAAGGTTAAACCTTAGTGTAGCTAACGTGCTTCTAATACAACAAAATATTTGCTAACTAATTTTTAGCAATAGCAAATTATGAGTAATTGTTCCCATAAAAAGGTGTTCCTTTTTCGTGGGGATGGGTGATTTACGCTCGGTGAAAAAAATAAAAACCAAGGCACCTTAAACTGTCATCCACACACACAAACGATTAGTTAGTTTTTTTTTTTTTTTTTTTTTATTGTGTACTAATATAAATAATCTAAAGGGGCTGAACCCAAACGGCAGGGGAATGGTTTGCACCATACTTTTTCAGGGATGTCTTCCCAATTGCGGGCGTCCCAATTACGTACAGGGGGAAAAAACGCGGTTACGTGGGCGAAGCGTACAGCATGTTTGGAAGGTAGGTAGGGGAGGGAGAAATTTTGAGGATTCTTTCGTAACTCATACAAGTTGGTTTTATGGCCACAGTTTACAGTTCGCATTTATAGCTATAAAAAAATTTTACCAGAAGGAATCTATGAAAGTAAAAAAAAAAAATCATTTGAGCTGTTTAATTTTATTTTATTACTTTTTTTTTTATTTGAAATTCATTTGTAACGCATACGAAAATACAGAAAAATTAAGTGAAATACAATTGGAGCCGTCATTCAATTTACAAAGTACATAATAACAAAATTGTACATTTTTGTTTTGAAAATGTGATTTTCAATTGTATTTTACTGCAAACTTTCCCCCACAGTTTTTCCCCAGTCTTGTGACTGGGGAATGCCTTATTTAGCATTGGTTCACCACTAAATTAATCTATCTTTGTTGCATAGCTTAAAGCTGTTAAGCATTTTCGCAGGTTTTGTGTTTTTTCAAACTCCGTTATAATATTATTTATTCTTTCGTCTAATTTTATGTAAACTTTTCTCCTTTTTTCCAACAGTTTCTCCTAATTCTTTAGACTTTAGCAAAAACGAGACATATTCGGATTCCTCTTTCAGGGTCTTAATTAAAAAATGAACATTTGGTTGCTTTTTGCCAATAATTCTATTTAATTTCGAATTCCAACCTTCTACTGCATTATTTGTCCTATGGCGCTGACCATGAACATTCCAGATCTCGACAATTATCCATCCATTGTTCAACGAAATAATCAAGAAATGTGGATAACTTACCGTTTTTTATAGTATCTTCCATTATGACAAGCCATGCATCTTCTACATTTGAAAGTGGTATGTAGGCTAATGCCGAACACATTTTGCATATCTTCCTTATCTCTTCATTTGATTTATATTCCGTCACGAGTCCTACTTCCTGGATTTTTCGCCACAAGCATTGATTGTAGTGAAAATTACAACCAGATATTGTTGTTTGACAGAAGATCATTTTTATTGCTGAAATTGCTGCTACTTCAAAATCTACTTTTATAACTTTTGGTGTCCATTCTGGGCACCAACTTTTTAATTCGCTAAACAAAGCATAATATGTTTCTTCTCGTTTATCGGGTAATAATGCAAATATCACAGGATAAACATTTGTTTCAAGTGCCGTGCTTCCACAATCAACATGCACCGTATACAATTGTGTGAACTGTTTCGGACAACTCTTGAATGTTCCATCAAAAAAAAAAAGGTGTCTCCACTTGTCAAAAGATGTTTAACGTTTTCACCTGCGAACACGGGAATTCTTTTCCCATAATTATTTGTAAAATCCAATCGAAGAAAATTTTCGTCGTTCGATAGGTGAAGAACATTTTCAGGAAATACAATATCATTACTTTCTGTAGGGTTTTGAGTACTTCCTAATACATTTCTTCTTTCTGCACACAGTGAAGTTTTGGCATTTCCATATATTGGTACTTCAGTTACTAGGTCATATCCTCTTGAATAAATATTTCTCATTTCTTCTTGAAAAATCCTATGCACTGCTACTGAAACTTCGTCTCTAACTCTTTTTCTACAGATATCCATTGTCTTTTTTACCTCTATTTCTGCAATATTTGGCACACAAGAATGATACACTGCCGGACAATTGCTAAGGACGGATGACAATAGCAACGATAGCAACCATAAAATGGAAGGCAGGAAAATGTGGAAATTAGCATAAGTGCGGGATACAGTAAGACATGTTGTGCGTATGCAAATTTTGGATTGCCGAACTTGTTCGTGACGTCATAGCGCTGATAAGAGATATAAAGGATTTGACGCGTATTGACCGTTGTTGTTCAAACGCAAAGTTGAAAGGGAAAGAATCAATTGACGAACTTGCAATTTTCAGTATGTCTTGCCGACATCACCTAGATGATTTTACGCGTGGCCGTATTATTGGCAAGATTGAAGAAGAGCGAAAAATAACAGATGTTGCCAGGGAGTTCGACGTCAGCCACAGTGTTGTTTCAAGGCTTTGAAAATCATTTCAAACAAATGGAGAGTGTAGCAAACGTCACGGGGGAGGTCGTGTTCGCAGTACGACACCTGCAGAAGATCGGTACATAGTGCTATCAACAAAAAGACACCGGCGCAGCACAGCTAGTGAGGTAGCAAATCAGTTTATGGCTGCTACTGGCAAGCGGATCTCCCGAAAAACTGTCGCCAGACGTTTGCATGAAGGAGGATTATACGCCCGCCGTCCTGTTGTGTGCATCCCATTGTCCAGACGTCACCGTACCGCCCGTTTGCAATGGTGCCATCAACATCGCAACTGGACTGATAACGACTGGTCTGCTGTCCTCTTCTCAGATGAGAGTAGATACAGTCTATCATCTGATTGTCGACGACAACTGATCTGGCGTGATAGTGGTACTGCATGTTGTCCAGCAAACATACAGGAAAGGGACCGATATCCGACATGTAGTGTCATGGTATGGGCTGGCATCATGATCAATGGCCGTACGTCCCTCTATGTGCTTCCAACTGGGACTATGACTGGCCAACGACACATTAATGATGTTCTGCTACCTCATGTTCGCATGTTCCGTGGTGCTGTCGGTGATAGATTCATTTTCATGGACGACAACGCAACATGTCATCGACCAGTCGCTGCCCATTAGTGTCTTGAGAGAGAGGATATTCAACGCCTCGTATGGCCAGCACGTTCTCCAGATCTGAATCCCATTGAAAATGTGTGGGATGCTTTGGGGAGGAGTCTTGCTGGTCGCCAATGCCCTCCAATAAACAAAGACACCCTCATCCGTGCACTGACAGAGGAATGGGATAAATTACCCCAACAGCTGCTTGATAATGTTGTGCAAAGCATGACACGACGTGTGGAATCTTGCATCGCCCTCCATGGTGGCCATATCCCGTATTGACATCTTACGCCGGAACGCCTGCGGACGGTAATTGCATTTTTTTCACGTTTACGTATTCTGCACAAAATGGCCTGTTTGTCCCTTGAACACGTTCCAAAGTCTTCTGGATTTCAGAGCACAATAAATTGTCTTTCTTGTAATGTCCTGGCATTCCGACATTATTTTATTTCACTTGGCATCCAACCACACTTACTTTTTTATGCGCTATATAGCCGTTTATGATCCGTCCTTAGCAATTGTCCAGCAGTGTAGTAGAGGAAAAGGGCGGGTTCTGGCACAGGGGCAGCCCTCCCATAGACTTAACATTAGCTGTCCACGAGGCTGTCCACGAGGCTGCCCACGAGGCTGCCCACGAGGCTGCCCCTGGCTGCCCACGAGACTGTCCCAGCTGTCCCCGAGTCAGAATTTTTGTCACGTGGTCGTCCCCATGATGTACTGCCCCCTAGCGGTGCTTCTTGGAACTTTCAATGGAACTTTGTTTTTGATGGATGGCAACGACCGAGAGGGAATGGGGGTGGATATAGGGGGATGTCAACTCGATGTGCTGCCCCCGAGTCAGAATTTTTATCACGCGATCGTCCCCATGATGTGCTGCCCCTAGCGGTGCTTCTTGGAACTTTCAATGGAACTTTGTTTTTGAGGGATGGCAACGACCGAGAGGGAAAGGGGGTGGATATAGGGGGATGTCAACTCGATGTGCTGTCCCCGAGTCAGAATTTTTATCACGCGATCGTCCCCATGATGTGCTGCCCCCTAGCGGTGCTTCTTGGAACTGTCAATGGAACTTTGTTTTTGAGGGATGGCAACGACCGAGAGGGTAGGGGGTGGATATATGGGGGAATGTCAACTCGATGTGCTGCCCTCTAGCGGTGCTTTTTGGAACTTGATCTTTGATTTTGAGGGATGGCAACAACCGAGTGGGTCCGTTGGGATTTTTTGCATTTATTCCAGTGGTTTTCAAGCGGGATTTTTCCTCCTCTTCGATGTTATTTTTCACCGGAGGAAATTTTTACGTAACGATGCTGGGGAATTTTCTTTCCAATGGAGTAAAAATGCTCTAATGGTCTTAGCAAGGTCCTAACTCACGATGATTTGGTTTCAAAAAATTGGTCAGGTGGTCTCGTGTACTACGTATTCACTCTATTTTTTTTTAATTACTTTTACATTATTTCTTCATGGTTTTTTTTTATATATTTTTTGTATGTTTTGAGGGAGTTTTTTCGTGTAGATGTAATGAATTTTCTTGGGAACTTTTCTTTTTCATACATTTCATTTTATTTCAGACCATGAGACGGGGAAATGCTTATTTAGAAACGATTTCGTTCCTGTTCGCAGTAACTATTGGACTTTGACAAAAATTTTGGGAAATCAAGCGGAAATGTAGACATGTTAATTCTGAGTCTTTCGCCCTTCCAATATTTTTTTCTAGTCGTAATGTTTTCATGTACTATGTATTCCAGCTCTTTTCTTTTTTATAACTTTTACGTTATTTCATCATGAATTTTTTATATTTTTTGTATGTTTTGAGGGAGTTTTTTCGTGTAGATGTAATGAATTTTCTGGGGAACTTTTCTTTTTCCTTTATTCAATTTTATTACAGATCATGAGACGAGGAAATGCTTCTTTAGAAACGATTTCGTTCCTGTTCGCAGTAATTATTGGACTTTGTCATTTTTTTTTTTTTTTTAGTTAAATGACTTCATGCTAATTCTGAGTCTTTCGCCTTAGCAATATTATTTTCTCGTAATTTTTTCGTGTGTTCAAGAACTCTACAGGTCTTTCACAGTTACAATTCTGATGAAACAATATTTTCTTACTTTATTTCGCATATCATTATAGCTTCCCAATTTCGCTATTTTACTTCATCTTTTTTTTTTTTTTGAAATTTCGTAAAACTTTTCAGTATGTCAGTAATTGTTTTCTTACTTGGTCAAACTTGTGACTCCATTTATTTGGACTCTTTTTTTTTTTTTCATTTCATTTCAACAAAACGATTATTTTAGATGTAGCAAGTCATCAGATTTTTGTTTCCTTATATAGCATATTTTCAAACTTGCTTAAAAATATTCCTCAAAGCTTTGCATGTAATCAAATATGCATTTTTTTTTTATTCTTTCCTAGTTTGCTATACTTTTCGTGGACTGTCCCAATAAGAAAGCATTCATTGTCAAGACATACAATCTAAAACCTTTTTTCTTACGATAAAATTTGTATTCTTTGGGCTGTATATTTTTCTGTCTCGTCCGAAAAAACATTCATTCTAGAGGCAAAGCTAGTGATTCCGTTCATCCCATAAACATTATTTTTTTAACGTTTTACTAACTCATCAGAAAAGCAGTTATTCCCCACCCCCATAGCGAAAATAAAGAAATTCTTACTTCTTTTCCATACATATCAACTCAATCTATTTCTTTTCGAAATGCTGGTCATGACATTTCAACTAAAATTTCCTACTTTCACCAAAAATCATATTCTTAAACGAGCTATTTTTTTTTTTTTTACTTTATTTCATGTATAACTAAATTTTTATTGTTTGCTCACCTCATCAAAGTTAATAAGAACTTCCCCAATCTCATTCCTTTCCCTCATTTACTTCGCTGTAAATTGAGATGTTTCAAAACTTCGCGTTTATTTCTTTCACTAAATGTCCAGTTCTCCCGTATCGGTCCCATCATTTTTAACTTCTGTGCCAGCCGCATTTTCCCTTTAGACGTTTAGTTTCATTGACCTTTTCTTTCGTTTCAATTAGGTTTTCATTATCGTATTTTTTATTCATTGTCTCAGCAGAAAAAGCTTTCATTCTGGAGACATTGCGACTAAGTCCGTACTTCCTCTAAACATTTTTATTTCACGTTTTACTAATTCGTAAGAAAAGCAAATGTTTCCAAACTCTCATAGTGAAAATATCGTATTCCCCTTATTTTACTTATTATGTTTTTCCTTCTATTCAGTGTTGTATGATTCTTAAAACTTTGGTTTATTTTTATGAAACTTCTTTTTTTTTTTTTTCTGATTCAACCTATCAATCTTTTCATATCAATTTAATTGCTCTTATTTTTCCATTTGACTTTACTTTTGAACAGAAATGTGTCTAAAACCTTCAGATGTATTTTAGTCTCTAAGGCCGATTCTTCACTATTTCAAATAAAGTCATTGTAGGATTTTAGTGTAAATGCCCCTAAATCTTTAGAACTTCCTTTTCATAGTTAGATACTAATTCCTCGAGGTTTAAATTAAAACATGAAAGAAGAGTATTTTTACGCTCTCTCCAGTGAACGAAGAGTGTTTTTACGCTTTCCCCCAAGAAATTAACTTCCCTTCTTCTACCGGAAAATGACTATCTTGTGCGACTGTTTTCACGCGTCTACTGCTTTGCTGGAAAACCTCATATGACATGAAATCCCTTTGCTTGGTAGATTAAACTAAATTCTGGTTTTGAACTTTGAACGCAAACTCAAGCTTGCAAAAGCATAGTTTTCTGAGCGAACTTAAACTGTCTAAGATGACAAAAATCTAAAACTGGTGACTCAATGGGACAGAGCGTTTGAACTTTGCCGTTCATTCAAGATTTAAGAGATCAGTCGTGAACCACTACAAGGGAAATAAGCAGACCCTGATTTAGTCCACTGTTTCCAAGGAAGGTAGAAAGCTAGTGTCGTAATTCAAAAGCTCATAACTCAAGCCTCCCCAGGATTTAATTTTGGACGGGCGATTAGTCAGATGTCTATGCTTAGACATTGAAAAATTACTTCAGACAAATATTTTCTTACTTAAAAGTGCTTCAAGTCAGAATTTGTATTACTTAAGATTCCCCTTAGTCAATATTTTTTCTATCTTAAAAACTTCTAAAGGGTTGATTTTGAAAAAAAAAAATGAGTTCTCCCAAAAACGTAAAATTTCCACAGAATTGTATGAGGAACCAAATAAATTGACGAAGCTTGAATGTTAAGTCTTTCAACCCATTTCTTTCTCTTCATGTTTCATTCCATAAACTTTCATCAAATTCCTATATACCCAAGAATTTTGTTAAATGTCCAAGTTCGACTCCACCAGAAATTTTCTGAAAATGATAGTTTCTCTTTTTAAAAAAAATTCCAAAATAAGAATCCCTTCAATGAAACAAGAAATTCCTATTCAAAGCATTCCATCATTCTTTCTACTTCAAATACTCTCTTTGTAAATCTAAGGAGCTGTTTTTGTTTTAGGTTTTTTTTTTTTAATATTCATATATTTTTCCCTCTAACTTTAGAAGATATTTTCCCGAAATGTATGTACATATACGATAGTAAAACATCATACAACTGCTTGATGTTCAATTCACTTCACGCTGTCTTAAGGATATTCTTTCATTTTCTCATAACACATAGACATGTTATTTTTCTTCCCATTTACTTCAAAGGCTTGAGATCAACTTAATCGAGTCCTTTGAGAAAAACTTTCATAGAAAAGCATAAATGTACTGAAAGTGTCAGTTTTCTTAAAGAAATCATAAGAATAAGAATTTTTTTTTTACTGAAACAAGTTTCCCATGTTCAAAGCATTAAGTGGCTCTTTTCGCATCAAATTCAGTATTTCTTCATGTAAACTTTATTCTTTTTCTACTTCATATCGTCGTTCGTTTCTTGTTTTTCCCTATGTAACTTAAAACTTCTTTTCTTAATCTATTTTTCATAATTCATTCACCCTCCAATGTTTTTCATGGAATTTTTTTTTTATATAAAACTTATATTTTTTATGTTTTCGGGAATCCCGTCTATGCATTATTTATTCAATTCTCATATTTTCTTTTCTCCAATTTTAATCAATGTCGATTTTAACCGTTGCCCCCCTTTCATGAGAACGATTGCCCACTCAAAGGAATGCATAAGTCGAGATTTTCACCATGTATTGGATTTCACTCAGAAAAAAGTGGGTCAGGATGGTGAAATTTTGAAATCTGAAATTTCTCTGTGCGGCGAACATTGGACTAAAGTGGCTGATAAGAAATCTACTATGTTAAGAGTCATACAACAGACGTTTCTTCGTTCCATTTCGTTTTCAGCTTTAATTAGGAAAGCATTGGGAAAAAAATAATTTGACTTTGGAAACATTACAAACACCAAAAGAAGAATTTCTGTGGAATGAAGGCTCTTTTCTGCTTGAAGAAACTCTCGGGGACACAGTGTATGACATGGTGGATATGAACGGGTTGGAAATCTCCGACAACGACAATCAAATAAACATGACCAAAATTATTTTACAACTGGATTTTGAGAAAATATCTTAACAGTATCGGGAAGAACTTCCTCGGAATCGAAATACTAAAGTAGACGAAGCATTTCTGGACTCAGTTGACCTAAGTCATCACGTGGGAGAAATTTTAAGAAAAAGGGGAATATTGAAATCGTACACTGTGTTTTCTTTATGTGACAAACAAAGTATTCTATAGTTTACTGGGTTTTTTTTTTTTTTTTTTTCAAAAGCGGTTTTAATTCTGAGATGAATTCTTTCAGGGTGTCTGATTAAATTCTTTCGCTTTCCGTATTCCTTTTGTGGAAAATTCAACCATGAAGAATTTCTTACCGAATACATTTTAGTTTTATTCTCTCTGGATATGAAAATTAATTATAATGAAGTCCTTTCGTTTTTCTCTAAGAATTTACCTGAAAATAAGCTTTGTCTGATTAGAGTCGATAGCATGTTCGTTGAGAGATGAACAGATAAGGAAACAGTCACCGTGAAGCGCTGACGCATGGTGACACACCAACACGTGTTGTGATAAGGGTCATGTATTAGTCACAGTATGCAAAGGAAACGCTTAGTGAATTTTAGTTCTGTTCTAAGTTTGAATAAAGTAAGACGTCATCAAGTCTTTCAAATTCTGTTTCCATCAGCTGGGTAACGTTATTTTTTCCACATTTATTCATTGGGAAAGAAGCTGTATGAATCTTCCAGACGTTTCTGTTTCTTTCGCTAAGAAGCAGTGTGTCAGTTCCCCCAGCTGTTCAAATGCTTTGATTCCATCTGGAAATTGTGATGAGTTTTCATTCGTCTCCACTTGTGTTCTGTAGGTTCAACCTGAGAAAAGCTGTTCTATTGGATTCAGTCTGGAATCAATTCCTGAACATTATTTTCATTTAGGAGGAAATCTTTTTATGACTGTTTCCGTATTTTCTTCTGTAATCAAAGTTCGTGTTAGGGAATTCAAGTGGACTGAAGAATTGTTATAGTTTTTTTTTTTTTTTTTTTTAATTGGCAAGTGTGAAGGTGAGTTTGGGAATATTTATTGAAATATTAAGCGTAAATATTTTTTAGTTTTGAGGCATACATTTAAAGAGTAATTTTTTTTTAATTAAATTTTAGGTGAAAAAATTTTTTTATTGAAATGAGACAAAAATTTAAGCTTTCAAGAATTTTAAAAAGTAAAAGAAATTTCTTTTTCGAAATGTTTAAACAGTAGCAGGATGAATGCAATTGTTTTAATGGGTAACTAGTGCTTTTTTGCTAGACTTTTCTTAAGGAAATTTGGGTATTGCTATTGGAAATGGTCCTGATCTTTTCAGTTAGGTGACCAATCGGGTGGATTTCTGACTGGTCTGAGAGCAATGTTTTACTGTATTGAGTCGAAACCAGAGTACACGGCTTATTTTCGGGGAATTTGAAATGTTTCAAACTGACTCGCTTTCTTCTTTGCGTTGAAAAGATGAAGCGCTCTCACTGAAGACCCCTAGCCTGGAAAAACTAAACAGTATGTGTCGAACACATGTGGAAAAGGGAAGATTTTAGAAGAGTTCCTCTCTACAATCATAGGAAAAGAACTGCTTGGAGAAATAATGATTTCGATTATATAAATTCAGAAATGAATGTAGTTTTTTTTTATTGGCAAGGTAGAAGGTGAGTTTGTGAATATTTATTATTTATTGAAATATTAAGCATAAATATTTTTTTAGTTTTAAGGCATAAATTTAAAGAGTAATTTTTTTTTTCAAATTAAATTTTAAGGGAAATTATTATTTTTTTTTTATGGAAATGAGTGAAAATATTAAGCTTTTCAAGAATTTTAAAGTAAAAGTGAGAATGTAAAGTTCTTTTTTGAAATGTGTAAAACAGTAACAGGATGAATGCAATTGATTTAATGGGGAACTAGTGCTTTTTTGCTAGACTTTTCTTAAGAATATTTGGGTATTTTTATTGGAGATGGGTCTAAGGTTTTCCATTAGACAACCAATCGGGGCGGAATTCCGACTGGTCTGAGAGCAATGCTTTACTGTATTGAGCCGAAACCAGAGTACACGGCTTATTTTCGGGGAGTTTGAAATGTTTCAAACTGACTCGCTTCATTCTTTGGGTTGAAAAAGAAGAAGTGCTCTCACTGAAGACCCCGCTAGCCTGGGAAAACTAAAACAGTCTGTTTTATAACAATTTCTTTCCTTAGACATTTTTCCAAATTTCAACCTCATCTATTTTCAACTTTCAGGAACTTGCTGGGACTGTTTTTTCTGCATTCTGTTTTCTACCTGAATCGTTTTCAACTGAATCGAAAATAGACCTTTTAAAATATTTTCCTTGAACGAAAACGTGCTTCTTAAATTTCATAGTTCCCCATGTTATTCAATGGGAATTTCACTGTTTTTACTGAAACGTGTTTCATCAAAACCGCCCCTAAGAAAATATGAAGTGTTCCATTTTTTAACCCTATAAGAGAATGTACTTTTCCGAAACGAACATTATCAGTTTTCAACTTTTCCTAAAACGATCTTTCAATCAAAATTTAAACCCTTCTCAATATGAACTTATGAATGCATTTAAAAGAGAGAGAGAGAAAATCAACTCAAAAGAATGATACTTTATGAAAAATAGATTAAGAAAAGAAGTTTTAAGTTACATAGGGAAAAACAAGAAACGAACGACGATATGAAGTAGAAAAAGAATAAAGTTTACATGAAGAAATACTGAATTTGATGCGAAAAGAGCCACTTAATGCTTTGAACATGGGAAACTTGTTTCAGTAAAAAAAATTCTTATTCTTATGATTTCTTTAAGAAAACTGACACTTTCAGTACATTTATGCTTTTCTATGAAAGTTTTTCTCAAAGGACTCGATTAAGTTGATCTCAAGCCTTTGAAGTAAATGGGAAGAAAAATAACATGTCTATGTGTTATGAGAAAATGAAAGAATATCCTTAAGACAGCGTGAAGTGAATTGAACATCAAGCAGTTGTATGATGTTTTACTATCGTATATGTACATACATTTCGGGAAAATATCTTCTAAAGTTAGAGGGAAAAATATATGAATATTAAAAAAAAAACCTAAAACAAAAACAGCTCCTTAGATTTACAAAGAGAGTATTTGAAGTAGAAAGAATGATGGAATGCTTTGAATAGGAATTTCTTGTTTCATTGAAGGGATTCTTATTTTGGAATTTTTTTTAAAAAGAGAAACTATCATTTTCAGAAAATTTCTGGTGGAGTCGAACTTGGACATTTAACAAAATTCTTGGGTATATAGGAATTTGATGAAAGTTTATGGAATGAAACATGAAGAGAAAGAAATGGGTTGAAAGACTTAACATTCAAGCTTCGTCAATTTATTTGATTCCTCATACAATTCTGTGGAAATTTTACGTTTTTGGGAGAACTCATTTTTTTTTTCAAAATCAACCCTTTAGAAGTTTTTAAGATAGAAAAAATATTGACTAAGGGGAATCTTAAGTAATACAAATTCTGACTTGAAGCACTTTTAAGTAAGAAAATATTTGTCTGAAGTAATTTTTCAATGTCTAAGCATAGACATCTGACTAATCGCCCGTCCAAAATTAAATCCTGGGGAGGCTTGAGTTATGAGCTTTTGAATTACGACACTAGCTTTCTACCTTCCTTGGAAACAGTGGACTAAATCAGGGTCTGCTTATTTCCCTTGTAGTGGTTCACGACTGATCTCTTAAATCTTGAATGAACGGCAAAGTTCAAACGCTCTGTCCCATTGAGTCACCAGTTTTAGATTTTTGTCATCTTAGACAGTTTAAGTTCGCTCAGAAAACTATGCTTTTGCAAGCTTGAGTTTGCGTTCAAAGTTCAAAACCAGAATTTAGTTTAATCTACCAAGCAAAGGGATTTCATGTCATATGAGGTTTTCCAGCAAAGCAGTAGACGCGTGAAAACAGTCGCACAAGATAGTCATTTTCCGGTAGAAGAAGGGAAGTTAATTTCTTGGGGGAAAGCGTAAAAACACTCTTCGTTCACTGGAGAGAGCGTAAAAATACTCTTCTTTCATGTTTTAATTTAAACCTCGTGGAATTAGTATCTAACTATGAAAAGGAAGTTCTAAAGATTTAGGGGCATTTACACTAAAATCCTACAATGACTTTATTTGAAATAGTGAAGAATCGGCCTTAGAGACTAAAATACATCTGAAGATTTTAGACACATTTCTGTTCAAAAGTAAAGTCGAATGGAAAAATAAGAGCAATTAAATTGATATGAAAAGATTGATAGGTTGAATCAGAAAAAAAAAAACTAAGAAAAAAAAAAAAGAAGTTTCATAAAAATAAACCAAAGTTTTAAGAATCATACAACACTGAATAGAAGGAAAAACATAATAAGTAAAATAAGGGGAATACGATATTTTCACTATGAGAGTTTGGAAACATTTGCTTTTCTTACGAATTAGTAAAACGTGAAATAAAAATGTTTAGAGGAAGTACGGACTTAGTCGCAATGTCTCCAGAATGAAAGCTTTTTCTGCTGAGAGAATGAATAAAAAATACGATAATGAAAACCTAATTGAAACGAAAGAAAAGGTCAATGAAACTAAACGTCTAAAGGAAAAATGCGGCTGGCACAGAAGTTAAAAATGATGGGACCGATACGGGAGAACTGGACATTTAGTGAAAGAAATAAACGCGAAGTTTTGAAACATCTCAATTTACAGCGAAGTAAATGAGGGAAAGGAATGAGATTGGGGAAGTTCTTATTAACTTTGATGAGGTGAGCAAACAATAAAAATTTAGTTATACATGAAATAAAGTAAAAAAAAAAAAAAATAGCTCGTTTAAGAATATGATTTTTGGTGAAAGTAGGAAATTTTAGTTGAAATGTCATGACCAGCATTTCGAAAAGAAATAGATTGAGTTGATATGTATGGAAAAGAAGTAAGAATTTCTTTATTTTCGCTATGGGGGTGGGGAATAACTGCTTTTCTGATGAGTTAGTAAAACGTTAAAAAAATAATGTTTATGGGATGAACGGAATCACTAGCTTTGCCTCTAGAATGAATGTTTTTTCGGACGAGACAGAAAAATATACAGCCCAAAGAATACAAATTTTATCGTAAGAAAAAAGGTTTTAGATTGTATGTCTTGACAATGAATGCTTTCTTATTGGGACAGTCCACGAAAAGTATAGCAAACTAGGAAAGAATAAAAAAAAATGCATATTTGATTACATGCAAAGCTTTGAGGAATATTTTTAAGCAAGTTTGAAAATATGCTATATAAGGAAACAAAAATCTGATGACTTGCTACATCTAAAATAATCATTTTGTTGAAATGAAATGAAAAAAAAAGGAGTCCAAATAAATGGAGTCACAAGTTTGACCAAGTAAGAAAACAATTACTGACATACTGAAAAGTTTTACGAAATTTCAAAAAAAAAAAAAAGATGAAGTAAAATAGCGAAATTGGGAAGCTATAATGATATGCGAAATAAAGTAAGAAAATATTGTTTCATCAGAATTGTAACTGTGAAAGACCTGTAGAGTTCTTGAACACACGAAAAAATTACGAGAAAATAATATTGCTAAGGCGAAAGACTCAGAATTAGCATGAAGTCATTTAACTAAAAAAAAAAAAAAAAATGACAAAGTCCAATAATTACTGCGAACAGGAACGAAATCGTTTCTAAAGAAGCATTTCCTCGTCTCATGATCTGTAATAAAATTGAATAAAGGAAAAAGAAAAGTTCCCCAGAAAATTCATTACATCTACACGAAAAAACTCCCTCAAAACATACAAAAAATATAAAAATTCATGATGAAATAACGTAAAAGTTATAAAAAAGAAAAGAGCTGGAATACATAGTACATGAAAACATTACGACTAGAAAAAAAAATATTGGAAGGGCGAAAGACTCAGAATTAACATGTCTACATTTCCGCTTGATTTCCCAAAATTTTTGTCAAAGTCCAATAGTTACTGCGAACAGGAACGAAATCGTTTCTAAATAAGCATTTCCCCGTCTCATGGTCTGAAATAAAATGAAATGTATGAAAAAGAAAAGTTCCCAAGAAAATTCATTACATCTACACGAAAAAACTCCCTCAAAACATACAAAAAATATATAAAAAAAAACCATGAAGAAATAATGTAAAAGTAATTAAAAAAAAATAGAGTGAATACGTAGTACACGAGACCACCTGACCAATTTTTTGAAACCAAATCATCGTGAGTTAGGACCTTGCTAAGACCATTAGAGCATTTTTACTCCATTGGAAAGAAAATTCCCCAGCATCGTTACGTAAAAATTTCCTCCGGTGAAAAATAACATCGAAGAGGAGGAAAAATCCCGCTTGAAAACCACTGGAATAAATGCAAAAAATCCCAACGGACCCACTCGGTTGTTGCCATCCCTCAAAATCAAAGATCAAGTTCCAAAAAGCACCGCTAGGGGGCAGCACATCGAGTTGACATTCCCCATATATCCACCCCTACCCTCTCGGTCGTTGCCATCCCTCAAAAACAAAGTTCCATTGACAGTTCCAAGAAGCACCGCTAGGGGCAGCACATCATGGGGACGATCGCGTGATAAAAATTCTGACTCGGGGACAGCACATCGAGTTGACATCCCCCTATATCCACCCCCTTTCCCTCTCGGTCGTTGCCATCCCTCAAAAACAAAGTTCCATTGAAAGTTCCAAGAAGCACCGCTAGGGAGGCAGCACATCATGGGGACGATCGCGTGATAAAAATTCTGACTCGGGGGCAGCACATCGAGTTGACATCCCCCTATATCCACCCCCTTTCCCTCTCGGTCGTTGCCATCCCTCAAAAACAAAGTTCCATTGAAAGTTCCAAGAAGCACCGCTAGGGGGCAGCACATCATGGGGACGATCGCGTGATAAAAATTCTGACTCGGGGACAGCACATCGAGTTGACATCCCCCTATATCCACCCCCTTTCCCTCTCGGTCGTTGCCATCCCTCAAAAACAAAGTTCCATTGAAAGTTCCAAGAAGCACCGCTAGGGGGCAGCACATCATGGGGACGATCGCGTGATAAAAATTCTGACTCGGGGGCAGCACATCGAGTTGACATCCCCCTATATCCACCCCTTTCCCTCTCGGTCGTTGCCATCCCTCAAAAACAAAGTTCCATTGAAAGTTCCAAGAAGCACCGCTAGGGGGCAGCACATCATGGGGACGATCGCGTGATAAAAATTCTGACTCGGGGGCAGCACATCGAGTTGACATCCCCCTATATCCACCCCCATTCCCTCTCGGTCGTTGCCATCCATCAAAAACAAAGTTCCATTGAAAGTTCCAAGAAGCACCGCTAGGGGGCAGTACATCATGGGGACGACCACGTGACAAAAATTCTGACTCGGGGACAGCTGGGACAGTCTCGTGGGCAGCCTCGTGGACAGCTAATGTTAAGTCTATGGGAGGGCTGCCCCTGTGCCAGAACCCGCCCTTTTCCTCTACTAATGATCCGTTCGACTTATTATTTCATATTTAAAATTCGTTTTAATACTTCCCCTGCATCTGATCTTTTTCTCTTTTGTACATAGCCAACTGATACATTCCTTGCTTTTTCTATGCAGTCGGTGTTGGTAGCCATCAAGATTGCATGAAAGAATGCCCACGGAAAAACGCCCACGGAAAAAACGCCCACTTTTCAAAAGTAAGAAAAAACGCCCACGGGAAAAATATGTGTTTGACTGATAAGTTTTTATGTCTGTTATAAACGGTGTTCGGACAACTAGTCACAGACTGCTGGCCAAAAAACCGTTAGGGGTCATATAAAAATTGCGGTTTCTAGGCCACCTCACCTACATAACGCGAATATGGGAATGACGGAATGAAAACTTTTAGAAGGGCCTGAACGTTAGTACTAATATTATTTTCTGCCTGAGTAATACCGCAATATTAATAATTTGATGTGTAAAATATTTTCTGCAAACCTTACAAATACGAGAGGAAAGTTCGGATTGCACTGATGGACTGTAGAGGTTGTATGGTGTTGGCCTGAAAGCCGTGGTAGTCTTATGCAACAGTTATTTAAAAACATACTAATGATTCACCGTTGTCTTCAAGCCAACTGCTGTACAATATTTTTCTAGAAACTACAAATAAAAAAATTGTCTGCGAGTATGTGCAAACCCAGGGAATTTGTCTGGGGAGGGGGTGCTTAAAATCTAAAATATGAAATATAAAGCATTTCTGGTCCGATCGGGAGATTTCCAGCGTTTACAAGCTACAACACGTCGAATTATCTGAGGGTATCTGCTGCCTCAGGAAGCTAGTCGGGGTGGGGGGAGGTAATACCAAAATCGTAAAATATCAAGATTTCTCTTCCGATCTGGAGATCTTCAGCATTTAGAAACTGCAACTCGACAAATTTTCTTAGCGCATGTCATTCTCTGGAAACCTGTCGGCGAAGAGGGGGGGGGTAATACAAAAAGTGTAAAATATGAACAATTTCTCGTCCGATCGAGAGATTCTCGGCAATTAGCAGCTACAACTCGACACATTATCTGAAGGCATGTGAATGATGAAAATCTCCGGGTCGGACAAGAAATTCTATATAATTCACAATTATCATATAACCACCCCACCCCACCCCACCCCCCAGGTTTGCTGAGTAGGCACGTGCCCTCAAATAATCTGTCCAGCTGTAGCTTGTAAATGCTGAAAATCTCCCGATGGGACGATACATTTTTCAAATCTTACAGTTTTGATATTACCCCCCCCCCCCCCCCCCGACAGGTTTCCTGAGTCAGCACATGCGCTCAGATAATTTGCAGACTTGTAGTTTGAAAACCCTTAAATCTTTTGCTCAGATGTAGATCATAAACATTTCTTATAAAGAATTACATTAATTATCGCAATTAAGAAAAGACGAAATTACGGAAACTATATATGACTCTGATTACCAACCTCTGGGGGTTGTGGGCACGAAGCGGTCAAAAACGTTATTTTTATACGGCCCCTTAAAATTTTTGTGGCCAGTTCTCCTACACCCGTCATGTAGAAATTAACTGTTTTAGTTGTCCTTTGGAAAACTCCCAGAAAGCTATGAGTGCGTATTTTTTTCTTTACACTGGGAAGAAAAGAAGTATGCCTGTAACTTGAGATTATACTACTCACGGGGAAGACACACCCCGACCGGTGGCCAACCGATAAATTTAAATGAAATATATCGCTTGTTATTTGAGGTGCGGTCGCTAGCAAACGTTCAAGCTGCAGCTGCAAAGTACCACTTTGACGAAAGACAGATGTCCCCCCCCCTTCCGCTCGCCGTACTCAACAGACAACAGTGGAAAGAAAGCACATTACACAAAGTTATATCAGTACACTGCGGCTTTTACGAAAATCGCTTTTACAATTAAATGCATTAAACTTTAAAAGTATTTATAAATAAAATAATCTGACTTTTAATGATTTCTTTTTTAATTGATATAGTTAAATAATAAACATGCATAGTTTTATAAAAATTAAGACCTTACTTTAAAAAATAAGAATAGTCACAAATTTATTATAGTACAGCCGAACTGGAATTTTTTAAGAAAGTAGCTACTCTACAGTAGGAAGTTGAAAGTTAACAATCTTATTTGGTTCTTCACTAGGCCACCCGCGGCCCTTAAGTCATAAGTCCTAGGCCTTGGCCTATTTAACAGTTTTTATTCTAACGATGTTATATTCATAACGTTTACGTAACACATCAAATTATTAATATTGCGGTATTACTCAGGCACAAAATAATATTAGGACTAACGTTTAGGCCCTTCTAAAAGTTTTCGTTCCGTCATTCCCATATTCGTAAAATTTACATAACAAGTATACAAGTATTGTCAATAATCAAACAAAAGTCATCGCTCTTTTTTTTTTTTTTGATTGGAGGTTTAACGACCACCGTGAGCAACTCAATGGGCTATAAGCAGTCGCCCGTCCCTAATTTAGTGTCACTGGTTCCAGGGAAGGGAAAGAGCCAGTGCCGTAAGACAAACACAACATCCATGCCTGACCGGGATTCGAACCCGGACCCCTTACGGACGAATGATCAGAGGCCAACGCCTTAGACCACTGCGCCACCGGGGCGGCAAGTCATTGCTCTTTCCAGGTTTATAAGTGAGTCACTGAAAAATTCTCAGTGGCCGCCTCTAGGAATCGAACTCAGGGTCTTCCAGTTACGCGCCGGATATGCTTCCACGGCACCACAGCTATTCCTATTCCACGTCAAATGTCTGTATTAATTGTCAATAATATTGCGCTTCTACTTATGCACCATACATTCAATCCATACATTAATTAATAGGCCGTAGGCCTAAGCCAATTCAACACTTTTTTCTTCGCCTGTGAATTAATTAAGTGCCGCCCCGGTGGCGCTGGCCTCTGATCATTCGTCCGTAAGGGTCAGGGTTCGAATCCCGGTGAGGCATGGATGTTGTGTTTGTCTTACGGCACTGGCTCTCTCCCTTCCCTGGAACCAGTGACCCTAAATTAGGGACGGGAGACTGCTTATAGCCCATTGAGTTGCTCACGGTGGTCGTTAAACCTCCAATCAAAAAAAAAAAAAAAAAAAAAAAAAAGAATTAATTAAGTAAAAGAAAAATATTGCAAACTTGACATGTTATGTAAATATTTAGTACCTACGTAAAAGTGCAGCGTTATTAAAAAATCCCACCCCTTAGGGTCCTTTTTCCGAACATACATGAATTATGCTGTAATTCTCGCTTGGCTTACATAGAACGTTTTCTCGAAATTTGTTTGGAGTTCCTAATTCAATTCTCAATGTAGGCCAAAAATCGATAATACTTACCCCCCCCCCCCCCCCGCACACACACCCTTGAACTTTTGTGGCCAATTCTCCTACACCCATTTTCGTTATGTAGGTGAGGTGGCCAAGAAACCGCAATTTTTATATGACCCCTAACGATTTTTTGGCCAGCAGTCTGTGACCAGTTGTCCTGTCACCGTTTATAACAGACATAAAAACTTATCAGTCGATCACATATTTTTCCCGTGAGCATTTTGTCTGTGGGCGATTTTTCCGTGGGCGTTTTTTCCGTGGGCGATTTTTCCGTGGGCGTTTTTTCCGTGGGCATTCTTTCCTCATACCAGCCATCAAGGTTTTCCATTTCTAGTTGATAACAATTCACCAGATTCCATGACAATATAATATGTTCTTCTGAAGGAAATAATTACAAACACTTCAAATCACAACCCACGATGTGATTAATGACAACCCCAATCGTACGTGTTTGTTACACGTGTTCACCAGCCCCCGGAGGCGGCCCGGCCCGCACGTGCAAGGGGGATGGCAACCAGGACGAAGAAGTGTACCCAACCGACGAAGAAGTGTACGCTTCGCCCACGATTTTGGGTTTTAGGCTTAAGCCCACGTACGCTACACCCACTCCACCAAAAGCACTGCCAATTGTGGACAGATCCCCTTTCTGTCTGCAACTGGGGAAAGGACTTAGTGAGGGATTAGGGAAATTCCTAATCCCTGACCAGAATTTTATTTGAAGACATTCAAATATTGGAAAAGTGGTATGCGGACAAATTTGCGATTTATTTCATTCCATTTGAATATCTTCTCATCAGCCTTTTTAAAATAGTTTTTTTTTTTTTTTTTTTGTAAGCTACTGTGGGTCGTTAACAGATAACCGTATAGTGACATAAATTTATACAATATACAACCGGGGCCAGTTCACTATGAGAATTAAACTTCCAGCGTAGCCAAAACTTTTTTCAAGCCCAATTTCTGAAGAAGTTAATATTTTTTTATTAATCTGTTTAATTTTATTTCGCCTTCTTTAATTCAAAACAAAAAAGTAGAAAAGATTACACAAAAATTCACATAAAAACATACTGTATATCAGTTTCAAAATAAAATTACAAAACTGAAGGTAGCTGTTGATTTCTTCTTCATTATTCCAACTTCTGAATGAACGAAATATTCTTCAAACAACGTCGGATATTCGCAGTTGTGTGAGACTCTGCCATAGTTTTGCTGATCCGCTCATCCAATTAGATTGTTCCTTTTTGTGTCTTTTCTTGCCCTCGAGATTTTGGCACTTTCTGTCGTACAGGAAGTCGTTGTACCTCTCTTCCTGTTTCAAGAACGTTATTAACTTCGAGACTTTAGGATGAGGATTTCTGATGGCTGCATTTAACCGATGGTTCCAGCCTTCGACGACATTATTTGCCCTGTGTTGTTTGTTGTTGCAATTCCATATTTCTACAATTGGTACCGGATTTTCCAGCCAATTATTTAAGAAATATTCATAACATTTCTGAAGGTTTTCATTAATGGGACTGGATTCTTGAATACATATCCAACCATCGTCTTCATTTTCCACAGAAAGACAGGCCAATGAAGCACACATTCGGAGGTATTGCCTTATCTCCTGGTTATTGTTATATTCATTCACTAATCTCAGTTCTTGGATTTTTCGCCTAAGGGAGTGTATACCTAATCTTTACTAAAACTCTTCCTCTTTTCCCAGTTGCAGACGGATGTGTCCGCAATTGGAACTCTTTTTCCTTTTCAATTGGGACTAAACCGTTTTCAGGTAACGCTGTAAAGTTTCCTCAGGTAATTTTTTTTTTTTTTTTTTGTTTGTTTGGAGGTTTAACGACCACCGTGAGCAACTCAATGGGCTATAAACAGTCGCCCGTCCCTAATTTAGGGGCACTGGTTCCAGGGAAGGGAGAGAGCCAGTGCCGTAAGACAAACACAACATCCATGCCTGACCGGGATTCGAACCCGGACCCCTTACGGACGAATGATCATAGGCCAACGCCTTAGACCACTGCGCCACCGGGGCGGCCCTCAGGTAATTAGAAACACGCTTGTAGTAAGGCGAAGACATTTTTGCCACTCCTAATATCTGGAGTGGAAAATTTATCCAGCACTTACTAGCATTCTCAATATTTGACACCACCGTATATGGTGAAATCCGTGGTGCGTTACTGAGTTAAAGACAAGATATAACATTTTTAAATTTTTAATCATTTGCATGTGTAGATTTCTTGGAATTCGCATTTGCGATATACGAGCATAAGAAAAATGTTATACTCTTTAAAAGTTTTATATGTGTTAATGTAGATATAAATAACAAAATTGTGATTATATGTATATAAATCAGTCAATAAGTTTCAGCTCCCCCCCCCCCCCCCACCCGGGAAAAACTCTCTGAATGCAACACTGTAAATAAGACAGTTTAGAAAACATTCTAGAAGGGGGACAGGATATTACTCTACTCCCCCAAGTTGAAAAAATTTTCATAGCGAAAAAGTTGAAAAGATGCTAAAAATATACCTCATGGGAAAAGCTATGCTAAGAAAAAAGGATTTTTCAAATACATCTCCTTGAAGCAGAAATAGCAGAAAAAGGTTTTGACATTTATACTCCCCTGTCGGAGATCTGTGCATTATTTAAAGACAATAATACTCCACATCTTTATTTAGCAAATGGCATAGAGTAAAATGTAGAAGGTTTTCGTGCTCATAGGAAGTTCTTTAAACAACAGCCCTCGTAGCACGATCTTTAAGATCAGGTCTCAAAACATATGATATTTAAAACTTTATTAAGTTTTAAATATCATGTGACCTGATCTTAAAGATCGTGCTACGAGGGCTGTTGTTTAAAGAAGAGCATAGAGTAAATAAATACATTTTTATAGGGCTTTTTAGAAACGGAAAAAAAGCTGCAAATAAAAGCACACACACACACACACACTACCCGTACGTAGCTCCAGAACTTTGAGCTACAAAAAGTCCTCAAAGTCTTCCACAAGGCGTATGATATGCTGTGTTAATTATTATTTTTTTTTAAATCGGACTTTTAAAAGCAGAGATAACGAGAAAAGCAAAATAAAAATCTGTGCCACTAGCGGAGAAGTTGTGCATTGTTTTCTAACGGAAATGCACATAAAATGTTTTCATAGTTAGTAGTATCTGAAAGAAAACCAATTTTCAATTTTTTCAGTTGTGTGTTTGGTCTCCCAGATATTGCTGCAAATATGTTGTCAACGGACACGCAAACGTACGCCCTCTAATAGCACACCCGTGCATTAATTTTCTTTTCAAATGAAATGCAAAACACTTTTGCACTAGAAAGGACCGCAGATGAAGAAACAATTTTTCAAATCGGAAGGTTAGAAGCAGAGATATCGACAAAAATAAGTTATTCATGTATGCCCTCCGACAGAAGCACTATTTTAAGCAGAATATATTCTTAAAAAATTTTTTGTGGTAAACGTTATCAGTTCACCCAAGAATTTTTTTTTTGACATAGTTTGAGGAAGCGCAAATTTTCCTGCAAAAATACCAGAACAACAAATGAAAATTTATGCCATCCTTGGGTGGCCTTTACCAAAAAATGAGAAATTTTATGTCGAACATTTCCCAACAGGAGTTCTATCAAATGCACAAAGAATCGTTGAAACGGGACTTTTAGAAGCAGCGATATCTGGGAAATCATAGTTTCCCTTTTACGCCCCCTAGAACAATATCTGTACGTCACTTGAAAACCAAACTGTACACAAAAGAGTTTTTGTTATAAATGACATCGGAAGGAACAAATATTTTTTTTTCAATCGGATACTTACAAGCAAATACAGTATGTGGAATAAAATGCATTTTGAAAGCGAAATTATCTGCATTTACGCCCTCTAGCGGCTGATCGTATAAAAACCGGGAAACAAGGAGCATCGTTCTCAAAATTCAAACTTCACAATGCAAGGAGCAATTTCTAAATCGAACTAATAGTTGCAGAGATGTGGTATCCACAGACGAACAAAATGATACTATCAGCACACACTGTATTTTACAAAACACGTGCTTTTAAAAATGCACAGTAATTAAAAATTAAGTGTATTTAGATTAATGGAGATTATTTATTTCACCTTCGTTTCGCTAATGACGTAGTCATGTTTGCCACTGCCCTTCAGAACTGCAGAGTATGATCCATGAACTTAATGACAGGCGTAAAAATGTAGGACTAAAAAATGAAGTTTCAGAAGAGAATACTGATGTACAAAGCTTTTACAAGACATGAAGATTTATCGATTGATGGGGAAAAGCTGGAGATAACCGATACCTAAATTTACCTTGGACAGCAGATATCAAGTGAGGGTGATATTGATGAAGAAATTAATCGATATATAAAACTTGGCTCCAGAGCTTTTGAAAGAAACAGCACAATTTTTGAGAGCAATTTGCCACCATGTCTTAAAAGTGTTTAATCTATTCTTCCTTTTAGTGTTTATGTACGGAGCAAAGACGTGGGCCTTAACTAAACAAGACATAGAAAGATCATCAAACAAAGATCTTCGCTCTTTCCACGTTTATAAGTGAGTCACGGAAACATTCTCATTGGCCGCCACCGGGAGTCGAACCCAGGGTCTTCCAGTTACGCGCCGGATAGGCTTCCACCACACCACAGCAGCTTCGAATTCCTCCAGACTCACACACGCTAACTGCCAAGCCAGTTGGCAGGTTGCTTCTTGGAGTCCCGCACAATGCTGGGGATTCACCAAAGATGGTAAGCAGCAAGCTTACCATGTTTGGTGAATCTTACCATTCAGTTGCTGCTTACCATCTTTGGTGAATCTTACCATTCAGTTGCTGCTTACCATCTTTGGTGAATCCCCAGCATTGTGCGGGGCTCCAAGAAGCAACCTGCCAAATTGGCTTGGCAGTTAGCGTGTGTGAGTCTGGAGGAATTCGAGGCCGCTGTGGTGTAGCGGAAGCATATCCGGCGCGTAATTGGAAGACTCTGGGTTCGACTCGCGGTGGCGGCCAATGAGAATTTTTCCGTGACTCACTTATAAACGTGGAAAGAGGGAAGATCTTTGTTTGATATTCCTGGTCCACGTTAAATGTCTGTATTAATTATTCATTCGCCTTCTAATTATTTGTTCAGTTGCTGCTTACCATCTTTGGTGAATCCCCAGCATTGTGCGGGGCTCCAAGAAGCAACCTGCCAAATTGGCTTGGCAGTTAGTGTGTGAGTCTGGAGGAATTCGAGGCCGCTGTGGTGTAGCGGAAGCACATCCGGCGCGTAACTGGAAGACCCTGGGTTCGACTCCCGGTGACGGCCAATGAGAATTTTTCCGTGACTCACTTATAAACGTAGAAAGAGCGAAGATCTTTGTTTGATGTTCCTGTTCCACGTTAAATGTCTGTATTAATGATTCATTCGCCTTCTAATTATTTGTTCAGTTGCTGCTTACCATCTTTGGTGAATCTTACCATTCAGTTGCTGCTTACCATCTTTGGTGAATCCCCAGCATTGTGCGGGGCTCCAAGAAGCAACCTGCCAAATTGGCTTGGCAGTTAGCGTGTGTGAGTCTGGAGGAATTCCAGGCCGCTGTGGTGTAGCGGAAGCATATCCGGCGCGTAACTGCAAAACCCTGGGTTCGACTCCCGGTGACGGCCAATGAGAATTTTTTCGGTGACTCACTTATAAACGTGGAAAGAGCGAAGATCTTTGTTTGATGTTCCTGGTCCACGTTAAATGTCTGTATTAATTAAGACATACAAAGACCGTAGATAACCCTTACATCACAAAACGTTTCATATATGTATCAATAATGTTACAATCTCTCATTTTCGTTACACTTTCAGAGATATCTTAAAATTACGTTTCAGCAACATCTATTTTGGAACATAACTTGTACATTACGGTTACATTCAAAATAGCATTCACTGATACTACTATTTTATAGTTTCCATTGTACATGATTGCTGTCTTGATGTTTCATTCCCGCGATATTTAAGATTTTTGTTTTGGCAACGGCGTGCATGCGCATGCGCATTTATGCCATTTCAACGAAGCACTCTGGTAGTCGTATTTCCACGTGCTACTGGGATATTCTTTGGTGATGTTGTCGTACTCGAGTTAGCTAGTTAGTTGATTTATTATTTCATCATTTTTTCTTTTTTTTTTTTTGTGATTCAGATCATCTGAAAGTAAGTAATTGTTTTGATTACTGTAATTTCTAAATTCTAGACAGCATTTTATAAAATCTAAGTAGATGGCTGTGTTATTGCATTAGTATACTATTCCAGCACGTTTTATTTTTACTTGAAGTTGAGAAATTTCATACTGGTAGGTATTTAGAGAAATGACGAATTTGATTTGTATCCTTTTTTTCGCTGAAACATTGTCTATTCCACATGTATAATAGAAATACGACATCCTCTTTTGGGACCGATTTTTATTTCTTTTGTTATCAATATACACTGACGGAAAAAAAAATCCCAACACCAAGAAGGGGTTGTGTTAGATAAACGACAGTTAGTACACTGTGAGAGTACATCTATAAGATGACGTCTATGCAAATTTCGCGCTCGGCGCATACGTGTGGCGCTAGTAGCGCCTCGGAACATGCAAAGCAGGTTTGGTCTAAATACGCGCTGTAACGTTCGTGAGTGTTAGTTATCGTTGAGATTCGACGTAGTGTGTTGATGTTAGTCAAGAATGCCTTTAAGAAGACGAAGAAGCCATTATCAACAGCTCACGGAGTTTGAACGAGGTCGTGTAATAGGGCTACGAGAAGGTGGATTTTCGTTCCGCAATATTGCAGAACGACTTGGCAGGAATGTAGCCACTGTGCATGATTGTTGGCAGCGGTGGTCAAGGGAAGGTACTGCCTCAGGAAGACCGGGTTCCGGCCGGCCACGTGGCACTACTGAGAGGGAAGACTGCCGTGTACGGCGTATGGCCGTGGCGCATCGTACCGCGTCTGCGGCAGCAATTCGAGCTGCAGTTGCCATCACAGTGACACAACGAACTGTTACAAATCGGTTACTTGAAGGACAGCTTGGAGCCAGACGCCCTGTAGCGTGCATTCCAATTACTCCAAACCACTGCCGTTTGCGACGTCAGCGGTGTCAAGCTGGAGCTCATTGGAGGACGGAGTGGAGATCTGTTGTGTTTTCTGATGAAAGCCGGTTCTGCCTGGGTGCCAGTGATGGCCGTGTGTTGGTTAGAAGGAGGCCAGGTGAGCGCCTGCAACCAACCTGTCTACAGCCGAGACGCACTGGGCCTACACCTGGAGTTATGGTCTGGGGAGCAATTTCCTATGGCAGCAGGAGCACTCTCGTGGTTATCCCACGCACCCTGACGGCACAGTTGTACGTCGGTCTGGTGATTCAACCTGTTGTACTGCCATTCATGAACAGCATTCCATGGGGTGTTTTCCAACAGGATAACGCTCGCCCGCATACCGCTGTTGCAACCCAACATGCTATACAGAGTGTCGACATGTTGCCGCGGCCAGCTCGATCACCAGATATTTCACCAATCGAGCACGTATGGGACATCATTGGACGACAACTCCAGCGTCACCCCCAAAGAGCATTAAACCGTCCCTGTATTGACCGACCAAGTGCAACAGGCATGGAACTGCATCCCACAAACTGACATCCAGCACCTGTACGACACAATGCATGAACGTTTGCGTGCTTGCATTCAACATTCTGGTGGTTACACCGGTTATTAATGTACCAGCATTTCACATTTAAAATGGCTCTTCTCGCGCTTACATTAAGCTGTGATCTTGAAACCTTAATCGATTAAATATGTTACCTATACAAATGTATTGCCGCCATTTCATTCCTCTACAACTGTTTTTTCGTGGTGTGGGGATTTTTTCCGTCAGTGTATAAACGCCGGCACTCTTCCCAATGGACGGCAGACTGCGTTGAACCTGTGAAAACGTAAGCAACTCGTGATGTGACTGTTGTTGTTTTTGAAACAGCTATTGAGTGTAATATTTTTTATTGTGATTTCACGAAGTTTATTAAAACCATAATGTTCAACGTAGTAAATACGTAACAGTAAATATGATGATGTCACAAATGTCTTTCAAATACGTTACAGTAATGTAACGAAGTTACAAATATCTTTCAAATAGGTAAGAGTAACATGAAGTTGGTATGTAGAAGTTACAAGACTTTTCACTGTAACGTATGGATTATGTCTCAAAGTTATGTAACGTTTGAGGACATTTTGACGTAACCGTAAGGTTTCTGAAACATTACTGTTACATTCCGCAACGTATCTGAAAAGTCTCAATGTTGCAGTGCTACGTATTTGTAACAAACATGCAGTATACGAAATAGTCTATGATGTGTGGGAACTGAAAGAAGCATGGACAGACTTATGCTTGGTGTAATCAAAAGAGATAAGAACAGGAATTCGTGGATCAGAAAAAGGACAAAAGTGGAAGACATCATGATCAGAGTTAAATTTCTGAAATGGCAATTGGCTGGAAATGCTGCCCGAAGGACAGACCACCGGTGCGAAACCGAAATTTTAGACTGGATTCGAAGGGGCTGGAAAAGACACTGAAGACCACTTGTGTATAGGTGAATGAAATTCGAAAGTATGCGGCAGTGGCATAGAGGGGACTGGGGGAAAAAGGCCGTTGGAGAAGAAACCTGGGAAGAACTTCATCGAGCAATGGGTTGATAATGGCTGACAAAGATGATGATGATATCATCATCATCATCATTGTCAACCATTATCAATCCACTGCTGGACGAACTTCTCCCCAAGTTTCCTCCACAACGGTCTGTCTTGTGCCAGTCTCCTCCATGTCACCCCTGCATACTTTCGAAGTTCATCCACCCATCTCCCATGTGGTCTTCTTCTGGGTCTTTTCCTGTCCTTTGGAATCCAATCTAAAATTTCGGCTGTCCATCGATGATCTGTCCTTCTGGCAGTATGTCCAGCCCATTGCCATTTCAGGGATTTAACTCTGATCATGATGTCTTCCACTCTTGTCATTTTTCGGATCCACGAGTTCCTCTTCTTATCTCTCCTGGTTACACCAAGTATGCACCTCTCCATGCTGCTTTGAGTTGTCTGCAGCCTTTGTATGTCTCTTTTAGTTAAGGTCCACGTCTCTGCACCATACGTAAGCACTGGAAGGATGCATTGATCAAACACTTTTCTTTTAAGACATAATGGCATATTGCTCTTGAAAATTATGCTGTTTCTTCCAAAAGCTCTTCAGGCAAGTTTTGTACGCCGATTAATTTCTTCACCAATGTGACCCTCACTTGATATCTGCTGTCCAAGATAAACGTACGTGCCTGTTATCTCCAGCTTTTCTCCATCAATGGATAAATCTTCATTTCTTGTAAAAGCATTGAACATCACTTTTGTCTTCTGGAAGTTCATTTTTAATCCCACTTCTTTACTCTTGTCAGCAAGTTCCTGGATCATACTCTGCAGCTCTGATGGGCTAGTTGCAAAAATGACTACGTCAGTCAGCAAAACGAAGGTGGGTTAGATAATCTCCATTAATCTTTATCCCCTTGTTTTCCCAGCTCAGCGACTGAAAAACACCCTCCAATGTGGCATTAAAGAGCTTCGGAGATATGGTGTCACCTTGTTTCACTCCCTTTTCAATTTATAAGTGTGTTGTATTTTCAAAAAGCCGAATCTTTGCACTTGCATTTTCATAGATGTTATTAATAATATTAATGTATGCATCTTCAATACCGCAGGATTTCAGAGCCATTGTAACTGCTGATGATATATGAGAACTGAAACAATGTGACCAGCGGGTTTTTATGCAAATTGAAGCAGCTGCAGGTAAAGGACGACGCATGCGCTGATTACGAAAGGGGTAAAAATAACACGTGACACTGAGCTCTGTTAATCATTTTGTTTTTGTTCTTCAGATGGGAAAGACAGCGTACCTAAGGGAGTTTGACTAAGGCCAAATTGTACCGGCCAAAAAAAATGGGTCACAGCATTTCTGAAACAGCTATAGGCTTGTAAAGTGCTAACGGTCAACCGGAGTTTGTACCTTCAAAAGTGTTGCGAAGAGAGAAAATCCTTGAACCGACAGCAGGTTGCTTGCGTACCACGGTTAATCATTGCTAGAGGTAATATAGACTATGTCGTATTCTACGAGTCAACAGAAGAGATACTGCGCCGCAGCAACGAGAGTAATGTGTCACAACACAGAATACATCGAATCCTGCTCAAAATGCGGTTGCGTAGCAGAAAGTCCCGGTGTGTTCTCATGCTAAACTCGGTAGAGGGTTGAAAAGACCCACAATGGGCCACTGGCATGAATTTGAATGATTGGAAAAAGGTCGTCTGGTTGGAGGAATTTCGTTTCCTGTTAGACACAGGTCCCTCTGTGTGGTCATGCTAACCTCGGTTCACCTTCGAAAGCTCCCACAATAGGCACACTGGCATCAACACTGGACCTTGAATGATTGGAAGAAGGTCGTCTGGTCGGAGGAATCTCGTTTCCTGTTAGACACAGGTCCCTCTGTGTGGCCATGCTAACCTCGGTTCACCTTCGAAAGCTCCCACAATAGGCACACTGGCATCAACACTGGACCTTGAATGATTGGAAGAAGGTCGTCTGGTCGGAGGAATCTCGTTTCCTGTGAGACACAGGTCCCTCTGTGTGGCCATGCTAACCTCGGTTCACCTTCGAAAGCTCCCACAATAGACACACTGGCATCAACACTGGACCTTGAATGATTGGAAGAAGGTCGTCTGGTCGGAGGAATCTCGTTTCCTGTTAGACACAGGTCCCTCTGTGTGGCCATGCTAACCTCGGTTCACCTTCGAAAGCTCCCACGATAGGCACACTGGCATTAACACCGGACCTTGAATGATTGGAAGAAGGTCGTCTGGTCGGATGAATCTCGTTTCCTGTTAGACACAGGTCCCTCTGTGTGGTCATGCTAACCTCGGTTCACCTTCGAAAGCTCCCACAATAGGCACACTGGCATCAACACTGGACCTTGAATGATTGGAAGAAGGTCGTCTGGTCGGAGGAATCTCGTTTCCTGTTAGACACAGGTCCCTCTGTGTGGCCATGCTAACCTCGGTTCACCTTCGAAAGCTCCCACAATAGGCACACTGGCATCAACACTGGACCTTGAATGATTGGAAGAAGGTCGTCTGGTCGGAGGAATCTCGTTTCCTGTTAGACACAGGTCCCTCTGTGTGGCCATGCTAACCTCGGTTCACCTTCGAAAGCTCCCACGATAGGCACACTGGCATTAACACCGGACCTTGAATGATTGGAAGAAGGTCGTCTGGTCGGATGAATCTCGTCTCCTGTGAGACACAGGTCCCTCTGTGTGGCCATGCTAACCTCGGTTCACCTTCGAAAGCTCCCACAATAGACACACTGGCATCAACACTGGACCTTGAATGATTGGAAGAAGGTCGTCTGGTCGGAGGAATCTCGTTTCCTGTTAGACACAGGTCCCTCTGTGTGGCCATGCTAACCTCGGTTCACCTTCGAAAGCTCCCACAATAGGCACACTGGCATCAACACTGGACCTTGAATGATTGGAAGAAGGTCGTCTGGTCGGAGGAATCTCGTTTCCTGTTAGACACAGGTCCCTCTGTGTGGCCATGCTAACCTCGGTTCACCTTCGAAAGCTCCCACAATAGGCACACTGGCATCAACACTGGACCTTGAATGATTGGAAGAAGGTCGTCTGGTCGGAGGAATCTCGTTTCCTGTTAGACACAGGTCCCTCTGTGTGGCCATGCTAACCTCGGTTCACCTTCGAAAGCTCCCACGATAGGCACACTGGCATTAACACCGGACCTTGAATGATTGGAAGAAGGTCGTCTGGTCGGATGAATCTCGTCTCCTGTTAGACACAGGTCCCTCTGTGTGGTCATGCTAACCTCGGTTCACCTTCGAAAGCTCCCACAATAGGCACACTGGCATCAACACTGGACCTTGAATGATTGGAAGAAGGTCGTCTGGTCGGATGAATCTCGTTTCCTGTTAGACACAGGTCCCTCTGTGTGGCCATGTTAACCTCGGTTCACCTTCGAAAGCTCCCACAATAGGCACACTGGCATCAACACTGGACCTTGAATGATTGGAAGAAGGTCGTCTGGTCGGAGGAATCTCGTTTCCTGTTAGACACAGGTCCCTCTGTGTGGCCATGCTAACCTCGGTTCACCTTCGAAAGCTCCCACGATAGGCACACTGGCATTAACACCGGACCTTGAATGATTGGAAGAAGGTCGTCTGGTCGGATGAATCTCGTTTCCTGTTAGACACAGGTCCCTCTGTGTGGTCATGCTAACCTCGGTTCACCTTCGAAAGCTCCCACAATAGGCACACTGGCATCAACACTGGACCTTGAATGATTGGAAGAAGGTCGTCTGGTCGGAGGAATCTCGTTTCCTGTTAGACACAGGTCCCTCTGTGTGGCCATGCTAACCTCGGTTCACCTTCGAAAGCTCCCACAATAGGCACACTGGCATCAACACTGGACCTTGAATGATTGTAAAAAGGTCGTCTGGTCGGAGGAATCTCGTTTCCTGTTAGACACAGGTCCCTCTGTGTGGCCATGCTAACCTCGGTTCACCTTCGAAAGCTCCCACAATAAACACACTGGCATTAACACCGGACCTTGAATGATTGGAAGAAGGTCGTCTTTTTGGAGAAAACTCGTTTCCTGTTTTACCATGTTGTCGGCGGGGTATTTGTGCTTCGTTTACTGGGGGGAGATGTTTGCACTACGATGCTCGGAGAGATGAAAACCAAGTAGTGGAAGAAGTGAAATGCTTTGGAAATTCGTATACCCTTGCCAATACTTTTATACCCATAACAATGCTTTTGGCAATTTATTCAGTCGGTAAACCAGGTGACCAGTCATTTATTTGCAGCAAACTGTTATTTCAGTCACCTAGCTAAACATCTCAGCAAGCTAGGTACGTCCTATGATGGAAACGGTATTGCCCTAAAATAGCACATCCTTTCAGCAGTCTTCTCGGATTATTCGAGAATTGTTCACGGAACATGAAGAAGACTCAAAGGAATTTATTGCCTCGGCATTCAAATTCGCCAGACATCGAACCAATGGGGCATATGTTGTTTGTTTTGGAACAGCAAATGCGATCTGCGGCGGATCAACCACGTAGCTTACAACGGTTAATAGATATACTCTACTTGTCACGTGTTCGTACCAGATACTGTTACCACAAGGCATTTTTAGAAATCGTGTAGCGTCAATTCCTCACCGGGTAAGAGCTGTTTTGGAGTATGTGGTGGACCAACATCATATTAGTCAGGTGGTCATAATGTTTTGGCTCTTCGGTGTATATCCGGTTAAGAGCTGTTTTGGCTCCCCGGTGTATATCTGGTTAAGAGCTGTTTTGGCTCTACGGTGTATATCCGGTTAATAGCTGTTTTGGCTCTTCGGTGTATATCCGGTTAAGAGCTGTTTTGGCTCCCCGGTGTATATCCGGTTAAGAGCTGTTTTGGCTATCCGGTGTATATCTGGTTAAGAGCTGTTTTGGCTCTCCGGTGTATATCTGGTTAAGAGCTGTTTTGGCTCTACGGTGTATATCCGTTTAAGAGCTGTTTTGGCTCTTCGGTGTATATCCGGTTAAGAGCTGTTTTGGCTCCCCGGTGTATATCCGGTTAAGAGCTGTTTTGGCTCTCCGGTGTATATCCGGTTAATAGCTGTTTTGGCTCTTCGGTGTATATCCGGTTAAGAGCTGTTTTGGCTCCCCGGTGTATATCCGGTTAAGAGCTGTTTTGGCTCTCCGGTGTATATCCGGTTAATAGCTGTTTTGGCTCTTCGGTGTATATCCGGTTAAGAGCTGTTTTGGCTCTCCGGTGTATATCTGGTTAAGAGCTGTTTTGGCTCTACGGTGTATATCCGTTTAAGAGCTGTTTTGGCTCTTCGGTGTATATCCGGTTAAGAGCTGTTTTGGCTCCCCGGTGTATATCCGGTTAAGAGCTGTTTTGGCTCTCCGGTGTATATCCGGTTAATAGCTGTTTTGGCTCTTCGGTGTATATCCGGTTAAGAGCTGTTTTGGCTCCCGGTGTATATCCGGTTAAGAGCTGTTTTGGCTCTCCGGTGTATATCCGGTTAATAGCTGTTTTGGCTCTTCGGTGTATATCCGGTTAAGAGCTGTTTTGGCTCCCCGGTGTATATCCGGTTAAGAGCTGTTTTGGCTCTCCGGTGTATATCCGGTTAATAGCTGTTTTGGCTCTTCGGTGTATATCCGGTTAAGAGCTGTTTTGGCTCCCCGGTGTATATCCGGTTAAGAGCTGTTTTGGCTCCCGGTGTATATCCGGTTAAGAGCTGTTTTGGCTCTTCGGTGTATATCCGGTTAAGAGCTGTTTTGGCTCCCCGGTGTATATCCGGTTAAGAGCTGTTTTGGCTCTCCGGTGTATATCTGGTTAAGAGCTGTTTTGGTTCTACGGCGTATATCCGGTTAAGAGCTGTTTTGGCTCTTCGGTGTATATCTGGTTAAGAGCTGTTTTGGCTCTACGTTGTATATCCGTTTAAGAGCAGTTTTGGCTCTTCGGTGTATATCTGGTTAAGAGCTGCTTTAGCTCTCCGGTGTATATCCGGTTAATAGCTGTTTTGGCTCTTCGGTGTATATCCGGTTAAGAGCTGTTTTGGCTCCCCGGTGTATATCCGGTTAAGAGCTGTTTTGGAGTATGTGGTGGACCAACATCATATTAGTCAGGTGGTCATAATGTTTTGGCTCTTCGGTGTATATCCGGTTAAGAGCTGTTTTGGCTCTTCGGTGTATATCCGATTAAGAGCTGTTTTGGCTCTCCGGTGTATATCCGGTTAATAGCTGCTTTGGCTCTTCGGTGTATATCCGGTTAAGAGCTGTTTTGGCTCCCCGGTGTATATCCGGTTAAGAGCTGTTTTGGCTCTCCGGTGTATATCCGGTTAATAGCTGTTTTGGCTCTTCGGTGTATATCCGGTTAAGAGCTGTTTTGGCTCCCGGTGTATATCCGGTTAAGAGCTGTTTTGGAGTATGTGGTGGACCAACATCATATTAGTCAGGTGGTCATAATGTTTTGGCTCTTCGGTGTATATGCGGTTAAGAGCTGTTTTGGCTCCCCGGTGTATATCTGGTTAAGAGCTGTTTTGGCTCTACGGTGTATATCCGTTTAAGAGCTGTTTTGGCTCTTCGGTGTATATCCGGTTAAGAGCTGTTTTGGCTCCCCGGTGTATATCCGGTTAAGAGCTGTTTTGGCTCTCCGGTGTATATCCGGTTAATAGCTGTTTTGGCTCTTCGGTGTATATCCGGTTAAGAGCTGTTTTGGCTTCCCGGTGTATATCCGGTTAAGAGCTGTTTTGGCTCTCCGGTGTATATCCGGTTAATAGCTGTTTTGGCTCTTCGGTGTATATCCGGTTAAGAGCTGTTTTGGCTCTACGGTGTATATCCGTTTAAGAGCTGTTTTGGCTCTTCGGTGTATATCCGGTTAAGAGCTGTTTTGGCTCCCCGGTGTATATCCGGTTAAGAGCTGTTTTGGCTCTCCGGTGTATATCCGGTTAATAGCTGTTTTGGCTCTTCGGTGTATATCCGGTTAAGAGCTGTTTTGGCTCCCCGGTGTATATCCGGTTAAGAGCTGTTTTGGCTCTCCGGTGTATATCCGGTTAATAGCTGTTTTGGCTCTTCGGTGTATATCCGGTTAAGAGCTGTTTTGGCTCCCCGGTGTATATCCGGTTAAGAGCTGTTTCGGCTCTCCGGTGTATATCCGGATAATAGCTGTTTTGGCTCTTCGGTGTATATCCGGTTAAGAGCTGTTTTGGCTCCCCGGTGTATATCCGGTTAAGAGCTTTTTGGCTCTTCGGTGTATAACTGGTTAAGAGCTGTTTTGGCTCTACGGTGTATATCCGTTTAAGAGCTGTTTTGGCTCTTCGGTGTATATCCGATTAAGAGCTGTTTTGGCTCTCCGGTGTATATCTGGTTAAGAGCTGTTTTGGCTCTACGGTGTATATCCGGTTAAGAGCTTTTTTGGCTCTTCGGTGTATATCCGATTAAGAGCTGTTTTGGCTCTCCGGTGTATATCTGGTTAAGAGCTGTTTTGGCTCTACGGTGTATATCCGGTTAAGAGCTGTTTTGGCTCTTCGGTGTATATCTGGTTAAGAGCTGTTTTGGCTCTACGGTGTATATCCGGTTAAGAGCTGTTTTGGCTCTTCGGTGTATATCCGGTTAAGAGCTGTTTTGGCTCCCCGGTGTATATCCGGTTAAGAGCTGTTTTGGCTCTTCGGTGTATATCAGGTTAAGAGCTGTTTTGGCTCTTCGGTGTATATCCGTTTAAGAGCTGTTTTGGCTCTTCGGTGTATATCCGGTTAAGAGCTGTTTTGGCTCTTCGGTGTATATCCGATTAAGAGCTGTTTTGGCTCTCCGGTGTATATCTGGTTAAGAGCTGTTTTGGCTCTACGGTGTATATCCGGTTAAGAGCTGTTTTGGCTCCCGGTGTATATCCGGTTAAGAGCTGTTTTGGCTCCCGGTGTATATCCGGTTAATAGCTGTTTTGGCTCTTCGGTGTATATCCGGTTAAGAGCTGTTTTGGCTCTCCGGTGTATATCTGGTTAAGAGCTGTTTTGGCTCTACGGTGTATATCCGTTTAAGAGCTGTTTTGGCTCTTCGGTGTATATCCGGTTAAGAGCTGTTTTGGCTCCCCGGTGTATATCCGGTTAAGAGCTGTTTTGGCTCTCCGGTGTATATCCGGTTAAGAGCTGTTTTGGCTCTTCGGTGTATATCCGGTTAAGAGCTGTTTTGGCTCCCCGGTGTATATCCGGTTAAGAGCTGTTTTGGCTCTCCGGTGTATATCCGGTTAATAGCTGTTTTGGCTCTTCGGTGTATATCCGGTTAAGAGCTGTTTTGGCTCCCCGGTGTATATCCGGTTAAGAGCTGTTTTGGCTCTCCGGTGTATATCCGGTTAATAGCTGTTTTGGCTCTTCGGTGTATATCCGGTTAAGAGCTGTTTTGGCTCTCGGTGTATATCCGGTTAAGAGCTGTTTTGGCTCTCCGGTGTATATCTGGTTAAGAGCTGTTTTGGCTCTACGGTGTATATCCGGTTAAGAGCTGTTTTGGCTCTTCGGTGTATATCTGGTTAAGAGCTGTTTTGGCTCTACGGTGTATATCCGTTTAAGAGCTGTTTTGGCTCTTCGGTGTATATCCGATTAAGAGCTGTTTTGGCTCTCCGGTGTATATCTGGTTAAGAGCTGTTTTGGCTCTACGGTGTATATCCGGTTAAGAGCTTTTTTGGCTCTTCGGTGTATATCCGATTAAGAGCTGTTTTGGCTCTCCGGTGTATATCTGGTTAAGAGCTGTTTTGGCTCTACGGTGTATATCCGGTTAAGAGCTGTTTTGGCTCTTCGGTGTATATCCGGTTAAGAGCTGCTTTAGATCTCCGGTGTATATCCGGTTAATAGCTGTTTTGGCTCTTCGGTGTATATCCGGTTAAGAGCTGTTTTGGCTCCCCGGTGTATATCCGGTTAAGAGCTGTTTTGGAGTATGTGGTGGACCAACATCATATTAGTCAGGTGGTCATAATGTTTTGGCTCTTCGGTGTATATCCGGTTAAGAGCTGTTTTGGCTCTTCGGTGTATATCCGATTAAGAGCTGTTTTGGCTCTCCGGTGTATATCCGGTTAAGAGCTGTTTTGGCTCTTCGGTGTATATCCGGTTAAGAGCTGTTTTGGCTCCCCGGTGTATATCCGGTTAAGAGCTGTTTTGGCTCTCCGGTGTATATCCGGTTAAGAGCTGTTTTGGCTCTTCGGTGTATATCCGGTTAAGAGCTGTTTTGGCTCCCCGGTGTATATCCGGTTAAGAGCTGTTTTGGAGTATGTGGTGGACCAACATCATATTAGTCAGGTGGTCATAATGTTTTGGCTCTTCGGTGTATATGCGGTTAAGAGCTGTTTTGGCTCCCCGGTGTATATCTGGTTAAGAGCTGTTTTGGCTCTACGGTGTATATCCGTTTAAGAGCTGTTTTGGCTCTTCGGTGTATATCCGGTTAAGAGCTGTTTTGGCTCCCCGGTGTATATCCGGTTAAGAGCTGTTTTGGCTCTCCGGTGTATATCCGGTTAATAGCTGTTTTGGCTCTTTGGTGTATATCCGGTTAAGAGCTGTTTTGGCTCCCCGGTGTATATCCGGTTAAGAGCTGTTTTGGCTCTCCGGTGTATATCCGGTTAATAGCTGTTTTGGCTCTTCGGTGTATATCCGGTTAAGAGCTGTTTTGGCTTCCCGGTGTATATCCGGTTAAGAGCTGTTTTGGCTCTCCGGTGTATATCTGTTTAAGAGCTGTTTTGGCTCTACGGTGTATATCCGGTTAATAGCTGTTTTGCCTCTTCGGTGTATATCCGGTTAAGAGCTGTTTTGGATCCCCGGTGTATATCCCGTTACGAGCTGTTTTGGCTCTCCGGTGTATATCTGGTTAAGAGCTGTTTTGGCTCAACGGTGTATATCCGGTTAAGAGCTGTTTTGGCTCTCCGGTGTATATCTGGTTAAGAGCTGTTTTGGCTCTACGGTGTATATCCGTTTAAGAGCTGTTTTGGCTCTTCGGTGTATATCCGGTTAAGAGCTGTTTTGGCTCCCCGGTGTATATCCGGTTAAGAGCTGTTTTGGCTCTACGGTGTATATCCGGTTAAGAGCTGTTTTGGCTCTTCGGTGTATATCCGGTTAAGAGCTGTTTTGGCTCTTCGGTGTATATCCGGTTAAGAGCTGTTTTGGCTCTCCGGTGTATATCCGGTTAAGAGCTGTTTTGGCTCTTCGGTGTATATCCGGTTAAGAGCTGTTTTGGCTCTACGGTGTATATCCGGTTAAGAGCTGTTTTGGCTCTCCGGTGTATATCTGGTTAAGAGCTGTTTTGGCTCTACGGTGTATATCCGGTTAAGAGCTGTTTTGGCTCTTCGGTGTATATCTGGTTAAGAGCTGTTTTGGCTCTACGGTGTATATCCGGTTAAGAGCTGTTTTGGCTCTTCGGTGTATATCCGATTAAGAGCTGTTTTGGCTCTCCGGTGTATATCTGGTTAAGAGCTGTTTTGGCTCTACGGTGTATATCCGGTTAAGAGCTGTTTTGGCTCTTCGGTGTATATCCGATTAAGAGCTGTTTTGGCTCTCCGGTGTATATCTGGTTAAGAGCTGTTTTGGCTCTACGGTGTATATCCGGTTAAGAGCTGTTTTGGCTCTTCGGTGTATATCCGGTTAAGAGCTGTTTTGGCTCTACGGTGTATATCCGGTTAAGAGCTGTTTTGGCTCTTCGGTGTATATCCGGTTAAGAGCTGTTTTGGCTCCCCGGTGTATATCCGGTTAAGAGCTGTTTTGGCTCTTCGGTGTATATCTGGTTAAGAGCTGTTTTGGCTCTTCGGTGTATATCCGTTTAAGAGCTGTTTTGGCTCTTCGGTGTATATCCGGTTAAGAGCTGTTTTGGCTCTTCGGTGTATATCCGATTAAGAGCTGTTTTGGCTCTCCGGTGTATATCTGGTTAAGAGCTGTTTTGGCTCTACGGTGTATATCCGGTTAAGAGCTTTTTGGCTCTTCGGTGTATATCCGATTAAGAGCTGTTTTGGCTCTCCGGTGTATATCTGGTTAAGAGCTGTTTTGGCTCTACGGTGTATATCCGTTTAAGAGCTGTTTTGGCTCTTCGGTGTATATCCGGTTAAGAGCTGTTTTGGCTCTTCGGTGTATATCCGATTAAGAGCTGTTTTGGCTCTCCGGTGTATATCTGGTTAAGAGCTGTTTTGGCTCTACGGTGTATATCCGGTTAAGAGCTTTTTTGGCTCTTTGGTGTATATCCGATTAAGAGCTGTTTTGGCTCTCCGGTGTATATCTGGTTAAGAGCTGTTTTGGCTCTACGGTGTATATCCGGTTAAGAGCTTTTTTTGGCTCTTCGGGGTATATCTGATTAAGAGCTGTTTTGGCTTTACGGTGTATATCCGGTTAAGAGCTTTTTGGCTCTTCGGTGTATATCCGATTAAGAGCTGTTTTGGCTCTCCGGTGTATATCTGGTTAAGAGCTGTTTTGGCTCTACGGTGTATATCCGGTTAAGAGCTGTTTTGGCTCTCCGGTGTATATCTGGTTAAGAGCTGTTTTGGCTCTACGGTGTATATCCGGTTAAGAGCTGTTTTGGCTCTTCGGTGTATATCCGGTTAAGAGCTGTTTTGGCTCCCGGTGTATATCCGGTTAAGAGCTGTTTTGGCTCTTCGGTGTATATCTGGTTAAGAGCTGTTTTGGCTCTTCGGTGTATATCCGTTTAAGAGCTGTTTTGGCTCTTCGGTGTATATCTGGTTAAGAGCTGTTTTGGCTCTACGGTGTATATCCGTTTAAGAGCTGTTTTGGCTCTTCGGTGTATATCCGGTTAAGAGCTGTTTTGGCTCTTCGGTGTATATCCGATTAAGAGCTGTTTTGGCTCTCCGGTGTATATCTGGTTAAGAGCTGTTTTGGCTCTACGGTGTATATCCGGTTAAGAGCTTTTTGGCTCTTCGGTGTATATCCGATTAAGAGCTGTTTTGGCTCTCCGGTGTATATCTGGTTAAGAGCTGTTTTGGCTCTACGGTGTATATCCGGTTTAGAGCTTTTTGGCTCTTCGGTGTATATCCGATTAAGAGCTGTTTTGGCTCTCCGGTGTATATCTGGTTAAGAGCTGTTTTGGCTCTTCGGTGTATATCCGTTTAAGAGCTTTTTGGCTCTTCGGTGTATATCCGGTTAAGAGCTGTTTTGGCTCTTCGGTGTATATCCGATTAAGAGCTGTTTTGGCTCTCCGGTGTATATCTGGTTAAGAGCTGTTTTGGCTCTACGGTGTATATCCGGTTAAGAGCTGTTTTGGCTCTTCGGTGTATATCCGATTAAGAGCTGTTTTGGCTCTCCGGTGTATATCTGGTTAAGAGCTGTTTTGGCTCTACGGTGTATATCCGGTTAAGAGCTGTTTTGGCTCTTCGGTGTATATCTGGTTAAGAGCTGTTTTGGCTTTACGGTGTATATCCGGTTAAGAGCTTTTTTGGCTCTTCGGTGTATATCCGATTAAGAGCTGTTTTGGCTCTCCGGTGTATATCTGGTTAAGAGCTGTTTTGGCTCTACGGTGTATATCCGGTTAAGAGCTGTTTTGGCTCTCCGGTGTATATCTGGTTAAGAGCTGTTTTGGCTCTACGGTGTATATCCGGTTAAGAGCTGTTTTGGCTCTTCGGTGTATATCCGGTTAAGAGCTGTTTTGGCTCCCCGGTGTATATCCGGTTAAGAGCTGTTTTGGCTCTTCGGTGTATATCTGGTTAAGAGCTGTTTTGGCTCTTCGGTGTATATCCGTTTAAGAGCTGTTTTGGCTCTTCGGTGTATATCCGGTTAAGAGCTGTTTTGGCTCTTCGGTGTATATCCGATTAAGAGCTGTTTTGGCTCTCCGGTGTATATCTGGTTAAGAGCTGTTTTGGCTCTACGGTGTATATCCGGTTAAGAGCTGTTTTGGCTCTTCGGTGTATATCCGATTAAGAGCTGTTTTGGCTCTCCGGTGTATATCTGGTTAAGAGCTGTTTTGGCTCTCCGGTGTATATCTGGTTAAGAGCTGTTTTGGCTCTTCGGTGTATATCCGATTAAGAGCTGTTTTGGCTCTCCGGTGTATATCTGGTTAAGAGCTGTTTTGGCTCTGCACTGTATATCCGGCTAAGAGCTTTTTTGGCTCTTCGGTGTATATCCGATTAAGAGCTGTTTTGGCTCCCCGGTGTATATATGGTTAAGAGCTGTTTTGGCTCTACGGTGTATATCCGGTTAAGAGTTTTTTGGCTTTTCGGTGTATATCCGGTTAAGAGCTGTTTTGGCTCTCCGGTGTATATCTGGTTAAGAGCTGCTTTGGCTCTACGGTGTATATCCGGTTAAGAGCTGTTTTGGCTCCCCGGTGCATATCCGGTTAAGAGCTGTTTTGGCTCTCCGGTGTATATCCGGTTAAGAGCTGTTTTGGCTCTTCGGTGTATATCCGTTTAAGAGCTGTTTTGGCTCTCCGGTGTATATCCGGTTAAGAGCTGTTTTGGCTCTACGGTGTATATCCGGTTAAGAGTTTTTTGGCTCTTCGGTGTATATCCGATTAAGAGCTGTTTTGGCTCTCCGGTGTATATCTGGTTAAGAGCTGCTTTGGCTCTACGGTGTATATCTGGTTAAGAGCTGTTTTGGCGGCACGTGAAGGACCAACCCCATATTAGGCAGGCGGTCATATAATGTTTTGGGTCTTTTGTGCATGACCGAAGCTAAATGATGTTACAATGCAGAATGTTTGTCAAATACCGAACAGGGTCAAATACCGAAATGTTTGTTAAATACCGACGAGTGGATAAAAGTTAACGGAGAATATTCAACGCACTTCCGTTTTGCTGCCGATAGTGGTTTTCTGTTTTCAGGGCTACGTAGTATGACCCCAGGAACTTCTTGACGAGAGTAACGAAGTGGGATTATTTGCAGAAAATAAATCTTATGAACAATGCTTTTAGAAGAATTGAAGATTTAGCGATAAGTGAAGCAATTGTAGAAGGAAACGATGCCTGCATTTATATTCTACGACAATTATCACGCAAGGATCGGCCTTATTAAGAAATTATTTGGCTTGGACGGAGAGCATTTGAAACAAACAGTACAATTTTCAAGAGGAATCTGCCATTATGTCTGGAAAGAAAATTTTGCACTCTTGCAGTATCTGTGCATCCTTCCAGTTCTTACTTATGTATGAGCGACATGGACTTTAAATGGAAAGGTTGTAAACAGCCTGCAGACAAGGCAAGGCAGCATAGAGAGATGCATGCTTGGGATAACTAGGAAGGACAGGAAGAGAAACTCGTGCGTCAGGAGACTGACAATGATCAAGATAAAATGATTGAATTAGAGATGTGCTGGACATATTAAGAGAACATTTCACCGTTGGACGACTGAAATAGTAGATTTAAGGATTCCAAGAACCAGGGAAAGACCCATAAGGTGGGAGATGTATGGATTAAATTCAAAAGAGCGTTGGAGTGATGGGATATAGAAAATATCGGCTCAAGACAGAAATTTTTGGGAGACTTCGGGGCGACCTTCATTAAATACCGTATTGATAATGATTATATGTACAGTATACACAGTCTTATCAGAGTAATATGACTATCCCCGGAATCACAGTACACCCAGCCATACGCGTATTGATAATGATTATATGCACACTATACACAGTCTTATCAGAATAATATGACTACCCCTGGAATCACAGTACACCCAGCCATACGCGTATTGATAATGATTATAGGTATAGTATACACAGTCTTATCAGAATAATATGACTAGCCCCGGAATCACAGTACACCCAGCCATACGCGTATTGATAATGATTATAGGTATAGTATACACAGTCTTATCAGAATAATATGACTAGCCCCGGAATCACAGGACACCCAGCCATACGCGTATTGATAATGATTATAGGTATAGTATACACAGTCTTATCAGAATAATATGACTATCCCCGGAATCACAGTACACCCAGCCATACGCGTATTGATAATGATTATAGGTATAGTATACACAGTCTTATCAGAATAATATGACTACCCCCGGAATCACAGTACACCCAGCCATACGCGTATTGATAATGATTATAGGTATAGTATACACAGTCTTATCAGAATAATATGACTAGCCCCGGAATCACAGGACACCCAGCCATACGCATATTGATAATGATTATATGTACAGTATACACAGTCTTATCAGAGTAATATGACTAGCCCCGGAATCACAGTACACCCAGCCATACGCGTATTGATAATGATTATATGTATAGTATACACAGTCTTATCAGAATAATATGACTAGCCCCGGAATCACAGTACACCCAGCCATACGCGTATTGATAATGATTATAGGTATAGTATACACAGTCTTATCAGAATAATATGACTAGCCCCGGAATCACAGGACACCCAGCCATACGCGTATTGATAATGATTATAGGTATAGTATACACAGTCTTATCAGAATAATATGACTAGCCCCGGAATCACAGTACACCCAGCCATACGCGTATTGATAATGATTACATGTATAGTATACACAGTCTTATCAGAATTATATGACTAGCCCCGGAATCACAGGACACCCAGCCATACGCGTATTGATAATGATTATAGGTATAGTATACACAGTCTTATCAGAATAATATGACTAGCCCCGGAATCACAGTACACCCAGCCATACGCGTATTGATAATGATTACATGTATAGTATACACAGTCTTATCAGAATAATATGACTAGCCCCGGAATCACAGGACACCCAGCCATACGCGTATTGATAATGATTATAGGTATAGTATACACAGTCTTATCAGAATAATATGACTAGCCCCGGAATCACAGTACACCCAGCCATACGCGTATTGATAATGATTACATGTATAGTATACACAGTCTTATCAGAATAATATGACTAGCCCCGGAATCACAGTACACCCAGCCATACGCGTATTGATAATGATTACATGTATAGTATACACAGTCTTATCAGAATAATATGACTATCCCCGGAATCACAGTACACCCAGCCATACGCGTATTGATAATGATTACATGTATAGTATACACAGTCTTATCAGAATAATATGACTAGCCCCGGAATCACAGTACACCCAGCCATACGCGTATTGATAATGATTACATGTATAGTATACACAGTCTTATCAGAATAATATGACTAGCCCCGGAATCACAGTACACCCAGCCATACGCGTATTGATAATGATTACATGTATAGTATACACAGTCTTATCAGAATAATATGACTATCCCCGGAATCACAGTACACCCAGCCATACGCGTATTGATAATGATTATAGGTATAGTATACACAGTCTTATCAGAATAATATGACTAGCCCCGGAATCACAGGACACCCAGCCATACGCGTATTGATAATGATTATAGGTATAGTATACACAGTCTTATCAGAATAATATGACTATCCCCGGAATCACAGTACACCCAGCCATACGCGTATTGATAATGATTATATGTATAGTATACACAGTCTTATCAGAATAATATGACTACCCCTGGAATCACAGTACACCCAGCCATACGCGTATTGATAATGATTATAGGTATAGTATACACAGTCTTATCAGAATAATATGACTAGCCCCGGAATCACAGTACACCCAGCCATACGCGTATTGATAATGATTATAGGTATAGTATACACAGTCTTATCAGAGTAATATGACTATCCCCGGAATCACAGTACACCCAGCAATACGCGTATTGATAATGATTACATGTATAGTATACACAGTCTTATCAGAATAATATGACTACCCCTCGGAATCACAGTACACCCAGCCATACGCGTATTGATAATGATTATAGGTATAGTATACACAGTCTTATCAGAGTAATATGACTATCCCCGGAATCACAGTACACCCAGCCATACGCGTATTGATAATGATTATATGTATAGTATACACAGTCTTATCAGAATAATATGACTAGCCCCGGAATCACAGTACACCCAGCCATACGCGTATTGATAATGATTATAGGTATAGTATACACAGTCTTATCAGAGTAATATGACTATCCCCGGAATCACAGTACACCCAGCCATACGCGTATTGATAATGATTATATGCACAGTATACACAGTCTTATCAGAATAATATGACTACCCCTGGAATCACAGTACACCCAGCCATACGCGTACTGATAATGATTATAGGTATAGTATACACAGTCTTATCAGAGTAATATGACTATCCCCGGAATCACAGTACACCCAGCAATACGCGTATTGATAATGATTATATGTACAGTATACACAGTCTTATCAGAATAATATGACTACCCCTGGAATCACAGTACACCCAGCCATACGCGTATTGATAATGATTACATGTATAGTATACACAGTCTTATCAGAATAATATGACTAGCCCCGGAATCACAGGACACCCAGCCATACGCGTATTGATAATGATTATATGCACAGTATACACAGTCTTATCAGAATAATATGACTACCCCCGGAATCACAGTACACCCAGCCATACGCGTATTGATAATGATTACATGTATAGTATACACAGTCTTATCAGAATAATATGACTAGCCCCGGAATCACAGTACACCCAGCCATACGCGTATTGATAATGATTACATGTATAGTATACACAGTCTTATCAGAATAATATGACTAGCCCCGGAATCACAGTACACCCAGCCATACGCGTATTGATAATGATTACATGTATAGTATACACAGTCTTATCAGAATAATATGACTAGCCCTGGAATCACAGGACACCCAGCCATACGCGTATTGATAATGATTATAGGTATAGTATACACAGTCTTATCAGAATAATATGACTAGCCCCGGAATCACAGTACACCCAGCCATACGCGTATTGATAATGATTACATGTATAGTATACACAGTCTTATCAGAATTATATGACTAGCCCCGGAATCACAGTACACCCAGCCATACGCGTATTGATAATGATTACATGTATAGTATACACAGTCTTATCAGAGTAATATGACTAGCCTCGGAATCACAGGACACCCAGCCATACGCGTATTGATAATGATTATAGGTATAGTATACACAGTCTTATCAGAATAATATGACTAGCCCCGGAATCACAGTACACCCAGCCATACGCGTATTGATAATGATTACATGTATAGTATACACAGTCTTATCAGAATTATTTGACTAGCCTCGGAATCACAGGACACCCAGCCATACGCGTATTGATAATGATTATAGGTATAGTATACACAGTCTTATCAGAATAATATGACTAGCCCCGGAATCACAGTACACCCAGCCATACGCGTATTGATAATGATTACATGTATAGTATACACAGTCTTATCAGAATAATATGACTAGCCCCGGAATCACAGTACACCCAGCCATACGCGTATTGATAATGATTACATGTATAGTATACACAGTCTTATCAGAATAATATGACTAGCCCCGGAATCACATTACACCCAGCCATACGCGTATTGATAATGATTACATGTATAGTATACACAGTCTTATCAGAAGAATATGACTAGCCCTGGAATCACAGTACACCCAGCCATACGCGTATTGATAATGATTATAGTTATAGTATACACAGTCTTATCAGAATAATATGACTAGCCCCGGAATCACAGTACACCCAGCCATACGCGTATTGATAATGATTACATGTATAGTATACACAGTCTTATCAGAATTATATGACTAGCCCTGGAATCACAGTACACCCAGCCATACGCGTATTGATAATGATTATAGGTATAGTATACACAGTCTTATCAGAATAATATGACTAGCCCTGGAATCACAGGACACCCAGCCATACGCGTATTGATAATGATTATAGGTATAGTATACACAGTCTTATCAGAATAATATGACTAGCCCCGGAATCACAGTACACCCAGCCATACGCGTATTGATAATGATTACATGTATAGTATACACAGTCTTATCAGAATTATTTGACTAGCCTCGGAATCACAGGACACCCAGCCATACGCGTATTGATAATGATTATAGGTATAGTATACACAGTCTTATCAGAATAATATGACTAGCCCCGGAATCACAGTACACCCAGCCATACGCGTATTGATAATGATTATAGGTATAGTATACACAGTCTTATCAGAATAATATGACTACCTCCGGAATCACAGGACACCCAGCCATACGCGTATTGATAATGATTATAGGTATAGTATACACAGTCTTATCAGAATAATATGACTACCTCCGGAATCACAGTACACCCAGCAATACGCGTCCCACAGTGCCCATGACAAGGTCGACCACACAGAGATATAAGAAACCGACCAGGACAGATAAGGCATAGTGCGTTGCGTCAGCACGATGAGCAGACGTAGTGATCTGACGGACGTTCAAAAATAAATGATCATTGGATACCGTGCCAAGTGTGGAAACATCTCAGAAACAGCAGACTCCGTGAGTTGTTCGTGAGGTGCTATACAACGTATAGTAAGGATGGACCTCTGGCACACCGAGTACCTTATGACGTCATAACTGTGGAACCCCAAAGGCCATCGACCCCAGAGGAGAACGTCGCCTCCGTCGATAAATAAAGGGCAATCGACGCGCAACAGTGCAGGAATTGGCCATTCAAATGAACGATGGGGCACCCAGGTACGTGTCTCTGATAACAGTAGAGCGAACCCTGTTACGCATGTGTGTGTCCGGACTCGACGCTGCTTTAAAGCACCCATGTTAACCGGCAACGACGCCCGCAGTTCGTATGGGACTACCTTCATTGGGCAGTGGTCGAATCGCGAAAAATTGCCTTCTCCGATGAATCGAGGTTTCTACTCCACAGAGGAGATATGCGTGGCGGACACTACGTCAGACACGCGAAAACCAGCCACCCGCACACCCTTGTCAGTCACGTGCAGGCGGCGGTGGCAGTGTGCATGTCTAAAGGATATTTTCATGGTGTGATCTGGGATCGCCGGTACCTCGGGATGTGAACTTGAACGTTATTGGCAGCCTCTCCATCCTCGCTGAATGTATCCTTCCGCTTTGGACGTTTTGCCTTGGTGGTGATCATGTCTACAAACAGAACAATGCGCCCTACCACGTCGCTAAGGCAGTGAGTGTCTGGTTCCAGGCACACGACAGCGATGTCTCCATTCTTCTTTGGCCGGCGAAATCGCGGGACCTCGATCTTATAGAGCTCTTCTGAGAGCATTTGGATCGACAGGTTCGACGTGCCGACCCAGAACCACGTCATCCCTGGAACCTTCGTGCTCTGCTGCAGTCCGAATGGGCACGTGCGCCTCGAGCAATCTTCCCGGGTCTCACGGTGTCCATGCCACACCGTCTCACCGCTTTCATCCAGGCTAAGGGTGGTTATTTCCATTATTAGGTAGGTGGTTAAACTATTCTGATACGAGAGTATATACCTTTGACTAAGACACGTAAGTTGGTTTATAATTGCCTTATCATATCATTTTATACTCTTGATTTAGACACATAATTTGGTTTATTGACTTAGACACATAAGTTGGTTAATCATTGGCTTATTCTTCTATAGCCTTGACTTAGACACACAATTTGGTTTATTGTTGACTTATAATTCTATACCCTTGACTTAGACACATAATTTGGTTTAGTACTGGCTTATTATTCTATAGCTTTGACTTAGACACACAATTTGGTTTATTATTGGATTATTCTATACCCTTGACTTATACCCATAAGTTGGTTTATTATTGGCTTATTATTCTATAGCCTTGACTTAGACACATCGTTTGGTTTATTATTGGATTATTCTATACCCTTGACTTATACCCATAAGTTGGTTTATTATTGGCTTATTATCCTATAGCCTTTACTTTCGCACTTAATTTGCTTTATTAATGCCTTGTTATTTTATGGCCTTGACTTAGACACCTAAGTTGGTTCATTAATACCTTGTTATTCTATACCCTTGACATAGACACATAAGTTGGTTTATTATTGCCTTATCATATCATTTTATACTCTTGATTTAGACACATAATTTGGTTTATTGACTTAGACACATAACTTGGTTAATCATTGGCTTATTCTTCTATAGCCTTGACTTAGACACACAATTTGGTTTATTGTTGACTTATAATTCTATACCCTTGACTTAGACACATAATTTGGTTTAGTACTGGCTTATTATTCTATAGCTTTGACTTAGACACACAATTTGGTTTATTATTGGATTATTCTATACCCTTGACTTATACCCATAAGTTGGTTTATTATTGGCTTATTATTCTATAGCCTTGACTTAGACACATCGTTTGGTTTATTATTGGATTATTCTATACCCTTGACTTATACCCATAAGTTGGTTTATTATTGGCTTATTATCCTATAGCCTTTACTTTCGCACTTAATTTGGTTTATTACTGCCTTGTTATTTTATGGCCTTGACTTAGACACATAAGTTGGTTCATTAATACCTTGTTATTCTATACCCTTGACGTAGACACATAAGTTGGTTTATTATTGCCTTATAATTCTATACCCTTGACGTGGACACATAATTTGGTTTATTATTCAATAGCCTTAACTTTGGCACATAATTGGGTTTATTATTGGCTTATTATTCTATACCCTTGACTTAGACACATAAGTTGGTTTATTATTGCTTTATCATTCAATAGCCTTGACTTAGACACATAAGTTGGTTTATTATTGCTTTATTATTCAATAGCCTTGACTTAAACACACAATTTGGTTTATTGTTGACTTATAATTCTATACCCTTGACTTAGACACATAATTTGGTTTAGTACTGGCTTATTATTCTATAGCTTTGACTTAGACACACAATTTGGTTTATTATTGGATTATTCTATACCCTTGACTTAGACACATAAGTTGGTTTATTATTGGCTTATTATTCTATAGCCTTGACTTAGACACACAATTTGGTATATTATTGGATTATTATATACCCTTGACTTATACCCATAATTTGGTTTAGTTCTGACTTATTATTCTATAACTTTGACTTAGACACACAATTTGGTATATTATTGGCTTATTAATCTATAGGCTTGACTTAGACACATCGTTTGGTTTATTATTGGATTATTCTATACCCTTGACTTATACCCATAAGTTGGTTTATTATTGGCTTATTATCCTATAGCCTTTACTTTCGCACTTAATTTGGTTTATTACTGCCTTGTTATTATATAGCCTTAACTTAGACACATAAGTTGGTTTATTATTGCCTTATAATCATATACCCTTGAGCTAGACACATAATTTCGTTTATTATTGGCTTATTATTCTATAGCCTTAACATTGGCACAAAATTTGGTTCATTATTGGCTTATTCTGTACCCTTGACTTAGACACATAAGTTGGTTTATTATTGCTTTATTAATCAATAGACTTCACTTAGACACATAAGTTGGTTTAGTACTGGCTTATTATTCTATAGCTTTGACTTAGACACACAATTTGGTATATTATTGGCTTATTATTCTAAAGCCTTGACTTAGAAACATAGGTTGGCTTATTATTGCCTTATTATTCTATACCCTTGAGTTAGACACATAATTTGGTTCATTATTGGCTTATCATTCTATACCCTTGACTTAGACACATAAGTTGGTTTATTATTGCTTCGTTATTCTATAGCCTTGACTTAGACACAGAATTTGGTTTAGTACTGGCTTATTATTCTATAGCCTTGACTTAGACACAGAATTTGGTTTAGTACTGGCTTATTATTCTATAGCCTTGACTTAGACACAGAATTTGGTTTAGTATTGCCCTATTATTCTAAACCCTTGACTTAGATACATCAGTTGGTGTATTATTGCCTTAATATTCTGTACCCTTCACTTAGAAACATAAGTTGTTTTATTTTTGCCTTATTTGCTATACTTTGGCTTAAAATTATAAGACGTTTTATTATTGCCTTATTCTTCTACACATGAAAACTCATTCATAAGAAAAAAGAAAGATATGTTTTGTTTTGTTTCTTTGCCTGACACGGAAACAGTTTTCAAAAATGCATTTTCATCGGCGAAGAATTTACGAAGTAGATATGATTTCAACTCTTTAATGAAACAGCTCAATTTTTTTACATTCAGTTGTGTGCGAAATTTTTATTAACCCATAGGTAACTCCTGAGTGTTTGACTGTCGACGCAAACTGCTTTGTTCAAGAAACGGAAATCTATTTTTGACAATGAATCAAGAACAAAATTTTTTTCTGCAGGGATTGTCAAAGTCAATTCCGTTATGTTTCTAGCTTCACAAATAATCTTGAAGACTTCTTTCTCAACCATCAAATGCGAGTCACCATCTACTTGTATCTGCAGCTTGTGTAAATTCCTGAGACGCGGAATACGTCGGAGGGGCTCGTTGCACAATCCTGTGCAATTCAAGGAAATAAAATTCAGTGACAGTTCTTCTAAATGTGGGCACATTCTCAGCATGTATTGCAGATCTTTTGTGTCTAATGACATTCCTCCAAGAGATAAGGACTTTAACTGATGACCTTTGCTGGTCCAGAACATCTTCATGTTTTCTCTGAGACGATCAGTACTTTTACAGAAAAGCGAAATGCTTCTCAGATGAGTGACTTTGCAAATGGCCCGCATCTGCTCCTTGCATTTGGAATTATTATTACTTATGGATAACTCTAATTTCTGTAATTCCGGACAACTTCCAAGAGCAGCTTCCCAGTTTCCCTTGAATTTTAGAAAACAAAGAGACGTTAGCTGCACATTTAATCGTTCCATTCCGCATTTCTTTCGCTCCCTGTCAATCTTACACAGGGCGTGAAGTACGTCTTTAAAGTGATAGGTCTTTAGATCTCGAAGTGTTGGCATATGTGTTAACACACAAGCTACTCCAGCCTTGCTGGCTTGTGCAGAGGATATATTGAGATTCAAGAGTTGCAATGGACTCTTCATTCCACATTCATTTGTGTAGCAGCAACTTCGAATGTCTTCGTAATCAAGTCTTTTATGACCACAGAGTACAAACAGGGCATCATCACTAATGTTCGTGCCAAGCAGACTTAGAGATTTCAGTTTATTGAGGCAGCTGACAATAATTTCTATGGTCCTCACATTGAGAGACTGGAATAGTTCCAAATTCAGAGCGGTCAAGTTCTTCATGTTTCTGAGGAAAGGATTGTATGCAGCCGAATCCTGGTCCATTCCCACGGAATGAAATGACTGCAAGTCCTGAAACAACAAAAAAGGGAATTCTGATCACTGAACAAATGCAACTAAATATTATATATGCACAAATGTTTATATTTCACCATAAGAATAAAAAAAATGCGTTCACGAGTCGTTAGTTGTTCATTTCCTGTCTTCACAGGCTATCTACCAAATTCGGGAAACACAATTTCATGATCAATTAGAAATTTTCATGACTACTTTTAAAAGACTTAAAGGAATCATATATATATATATATATCATCATCATCATCATTGTCAACCATTATCAATCCACTGCTGGACGAAGGTCTCCCCAAGTTTCCTCCACAACGGTCTGTCTTGTGCCAGTCTCCTCCATGTCACCCCTGCATACTTTCGAATTTCATCCACCCATCTCCCATGTGGTCTTCTTCTGGGTCTTTTCCTGTCCCTTGGAATCCAATCTAAAATTTCGGCTGTCCATCGATGATCTGTCCTTCTGGCAGTATGTCCAGCCCATTGCCATTTCAGGGATTTAACTCTGATCATGATGTCTTCCACTCTTGTCATTTTTTCGGATCCACGAGTTCCTCTTCTTATCTCTCCTGGTTACACCAAGCATGCACCTCTCCATGCTTCTTTGAGTTGTCTGCAGCCTTTGTATGTCTCTTTTAGTTAAGGTCCACGTCTCTGCACCATACGTAAGCACTGGAAGGATGCATTGATCAAACATTTTTCTTTTAAGACATAATGGCATATTACTCTTGAAAATTATGCTGTTTCTTCCAAAAGCTCTCCAGGCAAGTTTTGTACACCGATTAATTTCTTCATCAATGTGACCCTCACTTGATATCTGCTGTCCAAGATAAACGTACGTGTCTGTTATCTCCAGCTTTTCTCCGTCAATCGATAAATCTTCATTTCTTGTAAAAGCATTGAACATCACTTTTGTCTTCTGAAAGTTCATTTTTAATCCCACTTCTTTACTCTTGTCCGCAAGTTCCTGGATCATACTCTGCAGCTCTGATGGGGTAGTTGCGAAAATGACTACGTCATCAGCAAAACGAAGGTGGGTTAGATAATCTCCATTAATCTTTATCCCTTTGTTTTCCCAGCTCAGCGACTGAAAAACACCCTCCAATGTGGCATTGAAGAGCTTCGGAGATATGGTGTCACCTTGTCTCACTCCCTTTCCAATTTTTACGTGTGTTGTATTTTCAAACAGCCTAATCTTTGCACTTGCATTTTCATAGATGTTATTAATAATATTAATGTATGCATCTTCAATACCGCAGGTTTTCAGAGCCATTGTAACTGCTGATGGTTTCACCGAATCAAAGGCTTTTTCATAATCGATAAAAGCCATGCACAATGGAAGTTCATATTCCCTCGCTCTTTCAATTAGTTCTCTCATCACGTGGATATGATCTATTGTGCTGTAGCCACTCCTGAATCCAGCTTGTTCTCTCGGTTGAGCCATGTCCAGTGTTACCTTCAAGCGGTGTGAAAGAACTTTAGTGAAGATTTTATAAACTACTGATAGGAGGCTGATAGGTCTGTAGTTTCCGAGATCCTCAATGTCACCTTTCTTATGTAGCAGGATCATTGTAGCGGTGTTCCAATCCTCAGGAATCTTTCCTTCATTAAGGCATCGAGTGAAAATTTGGGCGAGTACTGTTTCGATTTCTCCACTTGCTTCTTGTATGATGTCTACAGTAATTCCATCTTCTCCTGGAGCTTTTCCTCGCTTCATGTTCTTGATTGCATGTGCAACTTCTGCTGGAAGGACTGGAGGAACTCTGGTACTGGTATCTTTCATGATGTCTGGAGTGCATATATCATCCCTTTCATATAATTTGGAGTAGAAATCTTTCACTCTTGTCAAAATTTCGCCTCTATTTCTTGTTACAGAACCATCTTCTTTTCTCAGTGCCATAATCTGTTTTCTTCCCTTACTGAGATGTCCCTTTGCTATCTTTAGGCTTTGGTTGTTTTCAATTGCTTTCCTTACTAGTTCACAGTTGAATTTCCTTACGTCTTCAGTGATACTTTTTCTTACTGTCTTGCATAGCTCTATATATTCCACTTTGGAAGTCACATCTTTAGTTGTCCTCATCTCTCTTCTTTTTTGCATCAACATTTTGGTTTTTCCTGATAATTTGTTCATATGCAATTTGTTCTTAGACCCAGCTAATTTTGTTGCTGTTTCCATAAGAGCTTTGGTTACTTTTCTGTTAACTTCAGAGATGTCCACTTCTTCCGATGTTAGGCCTTCTAAATATATATCATTAATATTATTAATAACATCTATGAAAATGCAAGTGCAAAGATTAGGCTGTTTGAAAATACAACACACATAAAAATTGGAAAAGGAGTGAGACAAGGTGACACCATATCTCCGAAGCTCTTTAATGCCACATTGGAAAATATCTTTCAATCACTGAACTGGGAAAACAAAGGGATAAAGATTAATGGAGATTATCTAACCCACCTTCGTTTTGCTGATGACTTAGTCATTTTTGCAACTACCCCATCAGAGCTACAGAGTATGATACAGGAACTTGCTGACAAGAGTAAAGAAGTGGGATTAAAAATGAACTTTCAGAAGACAAAAGTGATGTTCAAAGCTTTTACAAGTAATGAAGATTTATCGATTGATGGAGAAAAGCTGGAGATAACAGACACGTACGTTTATCTTGGACAGCAGATATCAAGTTAAGGTCACATTGATGAAGAAATTAATCGGCGTACAAAACTTGCCTGGAGAGCTTTTGGAAGAAACAGCATAATTTTCAAGAGCAATATGCCATTATGTCTTAAAAGAAAAGTGAGACGCACAAAGGCTGCAGAAAACTCAAAACAGCATGGAGAGGTGCATGCTTGGTGTAACCAGGAGAGATAAGAAGAGGAACACGTGGATCCGAAAAATGACAAGAGTGGAAGACATCATGATCAGAGTTAAATCCCTGAAATGGCAATGGGCTGGACATACTGCCAGAAGAACAGACCATCGATGGACAGCCGAAATTTTAGGCTGGATTCCAAGGGACACGAAAAAGACCAAGAAGAAGACCACATGGGAGATGGGTGGATGAAATTCGAAAGTATGCGGGAGTGACATGCAGGAGACTGGAACAAGACAGACCGTTGTGGAGGAAACTTGGGGAGACCTTCGTCCAGCAGTGGATTGATAATGGTTGACAATGATGATGATGATGATGATATATACTGCTGGCCACCCAGAATGCAACACCAAGAAGGACACGAGATAGCAAAGCCAGATTTACTGGACACATAACAACAGATACAAAGATGAAACGATTGAGCTTACAGGCCCGTGCGACTTGCGGAACACGCAGACATCAACAGTTCGTGTGGTTCCCATGGCTGGAAATTACGGCGTCTACACGCCGCGACATCGAACGAAAGAAGCTTTGGATGTGGGCTTGAGGTATGTGGGTCCAGGCTGCTTCCGCACGTTGCCACAGCTCATCAGGCGAAGCAGCGGGTGGTGCTTGCCGGGCCACACGATTGCCGATCAGCGACCAGACGTGCTCGATGGGCGACATATCAGGTGAACAGGCGGGTCACGGCAGCATTGACACCTGGTAGTCCGTGAAACATTGTTGCACGATGCGTGCCACGTGCGGGCGCGCATTGTCCTGTAGAAACGCAGGCTCTGGTAGGTCCTGCAGTTGAGGGAGGACTACAGGCTCCAAAACGTCGGAGATGTAGCGGTGGCTGTTGAGTGTACCAGCGATGCGTACCAGAGGGGTGCTGGTGTCACATCCAATTGCGCCCCAAACCATAACGCAAGGCGAAGGACCGGTATGGCGATGCATGATGCAGGAATCATACAGTATCTCGCTGCGGTGCCACCACACGCGGATCCGACCATCGTGGTGTTGCAGGCAGAAGCGCGATACCTCGGAGAAGACAATTTCGCTGCATTCCGTAGTCCAAGTGCGGTGTTCAACTGCCCACTGCCGCCGCACTCCCCGGTGGTGTAACGTCAATAATAATCGGAGTAATGGGCGCCGTGCGACAAGTCACCGCTCCTGCAGACGACGTCGAACGGTACGTGCTGACACAGGTTGTTGCGCAACACACCCTAATTCCTGCGCTAACGTTCGTGATGTGGCGGTGCGAGCCGTCAATTCCAGCCGCACAACATACCGGTCCCCTCGTTCGGTGGTGTGCAGCTGCTGCGGCAATCGCTTACGTCGGTCCGTCCGTCCTTCCTGCACCGACCTAATCCATACTCGCCTCACTGTGGCTGGATGTCGTCCAACACGGGCGCCGATGTCTCGGTACAATCAACCGCTGTCGCGATAAGCCGCTATTCGTCTTCTGTCGAATTCCGAAACGTGCTGGAATGACTTCCGTATTCTGCGACGAGGCATCAGGAAGCTTCCCACGCACAGAACCGGCAGCACAGCACACTTCCAATACTTATACCCCGAATTCTGTGCACCCTTCTTATAGTGCTTCTCGGTGGCGTGCCAGGCGCACATGATTTGCATATGCCCTGCAATGCCAATCGTTTGCATGCCCTCTCGCGGGCGACGCATGCTGCGAATTTCAGGCCAATCGGATGCTTTCTTCTTGGTGTTGCATTTTGGGTGGCCTGCAGTGTATATAAAAGGTGATTCCTAAAGTCCTAAGTCATCTCAATAACTTGGGAGCAAAGACAGCTAGAGCTATGGAAGTAAGGAATGGTATAGTAAAACAACCATGCGCTATCGGAAGAGAGGGACTGCAGCGCCCCTAGTGGTAAAATGTGGAAGTTAGTATTCCTATCTCGGAAACCATGAGACATACGGGAAAGAAATCAAATAGAAACTTGTAGAGCATTAACGAGTTATTAGGAAATGACATATGGTAGAAACGGCTGGGGTATAGTAGAAGGCTGGAAACGTGAGGGAAACACAAGGATTATTACACTCAGGCATGAATACAGATGGAATACATTGGTTGTATTTAATGCAACTGCGGTACTTACATAGCGTTGAGTTTAACGTAAACAAGGTTCAATATGGCCACCATCTGCCACAATACACATTTGAATGCAAGACAGAACTTCCCGTTGTACGTTCGCCAGCATAACAGGTGTCACCCTCTCACACGAGCGACGATACGCAGTCGGAGATCGTGGTGACTCGTGGGTTCCACCCTGTATACGTGATCCTTTGGGTAACCTCAGAGGAAGAAATCCATGGGAGCTAGATCCGGGGATCGTGGAGGCCATGCTATGGGACCACCATAACCGATGATCTGTTTCCCGAAAGTGTCTGACAGAAAGTGCTGTACCGCTGTCGGTTGATGTGCCGGAGCGCCGTCATGCTGAATCCATAATGAGCGTACATCTTGCATAGACAGATCATCTGGCCACTCAGGTGATGTGCTTTGTAACAGCTGCAGGTATCTTCGTCCATTTAATGCGCCCTCATAGAACAGAGGCCCAACAAGTCGTGTCCTACCAGATGCCACACCAAACATTGATCGACCAGCGCACCTCATGCCTCATTTCTTGTGTGAAAAATGGATTATGAACTGCCCAGTAATGGGTGTTTTGTTTGTCCAGCGCCACGGCGCGTGTGAACTGCGCTTCGTCAGTCCAAAGGATGTTTGATAGAAAGCCCGCATTTTCTCCTACGGTGTTCCTTACAAAATCTGATCAATCTAGACGTCGTTGATTCACCCCTGGCATCAGTACGTGCAGCGGTACTCTACGGTACGGGTAGGCACCATGCTGATGCAAAATGTTCCACACACGGGATTGTTGTAAGCCACATGCCATACTGACTTCCCTCGTACTGGTGTGTGGGTTGGCCGAAACGTATGCCAGAACATCGAATGGTTGCACACCCCTACCCATTCCGGTGGGTCGGCCCGAAAGGGGAAGCGCTGCAATACTGCCTGCCTTTCGTAGCCGTCGAACCGCGTGACTGATGGTCCACGCTGTCGGCGATGGATGAGTCAGGAATCGTAAGTCATACTGGCGTGACGCTCCCCTCGCGTTGCGTCCGAATTCTCCCTATAGCAGTACCATCTCACAATACTGTTCATTCGAATAGCCTGCCATTCTCGTTCTTCACCAGATACTCACTTTACGAATGACATAGCTCCTGGCCGACGATCCTTTACACATTGCCACGCCACGCCGCGGCTGATTCGGCACGTGAGGCTGGGACCTAAAATCTACTCATTGTGGACGGAAGTCCTACAAGAAAATGACTCATACTTGCTTGCTTTAACTAAATGAGACATACAAAGACTACATGCAACTAAAAGTAGCTGTTATACTCTTCTTATCTCTCCGGTGTAACCAGGAGAGATAAGAAGAGGAACAGGGGGATAAGGAAAACGACAAGAGTTGAAGCCATCATGATCACAATAAAATCCCTGCAATGGTAATGGGCTGCACATGTTGCTAGGAGAACAGACTCTTGAGGGACAACCAAAATTTTAGACTATATTACAAGGCACAGGAAAAGACCCAAAAGAAGACCGCGTGAAAAATGTTTGGATAAAATTCGAAAGCATACGGGAGGAGACTATATATATATATATATAGCTCAGATTATTCAAACTTATGCACCCACCACAAGTCATCCTGAAGAAGAAATTGAAGAATTTTATGAGGAAATTCGTCATCTAAATAATAAAGGTAAGCAGCACTTGAAGATAATTATGGGAGATTTCAATGCAAAAATAGGGCACCGGCAACAGAATGAAACTTCAGTAGGTAAATTCGGTCACGGCAACAGAAACCAGCGTGGAAATACTCTCGTTGAGTTTGCAGAGGCAGAAGGATTTTTCATCTTGAATTCCTTTTTCAAGAAAAAGCCACACAGGAAATGGACATGGAGACATCCAATTGGGACGACAAGTGAAATTGATTTTATTATGTGTAACAAAAAATTCGTCATACAAGACTGCAGTGTGCTAAACAAGTTCAACACAGGTAGTGACCATAGATTGGTGAGATGTAAGATACACCTCAACACTAAACTGGAACGTGGCAAGCTCATAAGACAAACAAAGTGTATTGACATAACCAACCTTAAAAAACACCATAATACTTTCAAGTTGGAACTGAAGAACAGATTCTCTGCTTTAGAAGGCCTAACATCGGAAGAAGTGGATATTTCGGAAGTTAACAGAAAAGTAACCAAAGCTCTTATGGAAACAGCAACAAAATTAGCTGGGTCTAAGAACAAGTTGCATGTAAACAAATTATCAGGAAAAACCAAAATGTTGATGCAAAAAAGAAGAGAGATGAGGACAACTAAAGAAGATGTGACTTCCAAAGTGGAATATATAGAGCTATGCAAGACAGCACGAAAAAGTATCACTGAAGACGTAAGGAAATTCAACTGTGAGCTAGTGAGGAAAGCAATTGAAAACAACCAAAGCCTAAAGATAGCAAAGGGACATCTCAGTAAGGGAAGAAAACAGATTATGGCTCTGAGAAAAGAAGATGGTTCTATAACAAGAAATAGAGGCGAAATTTTGACAAGAGTGAAAGATTTCTACTCCAAACTATATGAAAGGGATGATACATGTACTCCAGACATCATGAAAGGTACCAGAGTTCTTCCAGTCCTCCCAGCAGAAGTTGCTCATGCAATCAAGAACATGAAGCGGGGGAAAGCTCCAGGAGAAGATGGAATGACTATAGACATCATACAAGAAGCAAGTGGAGAAATTGAAACAGTACTCGCCCAAATTTTCACTCGATGCCTTAATGAAGGGAAGATTCCTGAGGATTGGAACAATGCTACAATGATCCTGCTACATAAAAAAGGTGACATTGAGGATCTCAGGAACTACAGACCTATCAGCCTCCTATCAGTGGTTTATAAAATCTTCACTAAAGTTCTTTCACACCGCTTGAAGGTAACACTGGACATGGCTCAACCGAGAGAACAAGCTGGATTCAGGAGTGGCTACAGCACAATAGATCATATCCACGTACTGAGAGAACTAATTGAAAGAGCGAGGGAATATGAACTTCCATTGTGCATGGCTTTTATCGATTATGAAAAAGCCTTTGATTCGGTGAAACCATCAGCAGTTACCACGGCTCTGAAATCCTGCGGTATTGAAGATGCATACATTAATATTATTAATAACATCTATGAAAATGCAAGTGCAAAGATTCGGCTGTTTGAAAATACAACACACATAAAAATTGGAAAGGGAGTGAGACAAGGTGACACCATATCTCCGAAGCTCTTTAATGCCACATTGGAAAATGTCTTTCAAGCACTGAACTGGGAAAACAAAGGGATAAAGATTAATGGAAATTATCTAACCCACCTTCGTTTTGCTGATGACGTAGTCATTTTTGCAACTACCCCATCAGAGCTGCAGAGTATGATCCAGGAACTTGCTGACAAGAGTAAAGAAGTGGGATTAAAAATGAACTTTCAGAAGACAAAAGTGATGTTCAATGCTTTTACAAGAAATGAAGATTTATCGATTGATGGAGAAAAGCTGGAGATAACAGGCACGTACGTTTATCTTGGACAGCAGATATCAAGTGAGGGTCACATTGATGAAGAAATTAATCGGCGTACAAAACTTGCCTGGAGAGCTTTTGGAAGAAACAGCATAATTTTCAAGAGCAATATGCCATTATGTCTTAAAAGAAAAGTGTTTGATCAATGCATCCTTCCAGTGCTTACGTATGGTGCAGAGACGTGGACCTTAACTAAAAGAGACATACAAAGGCTGCAGACAACTCAAAGCAGCATGGAGAGGTGCATGCTTGGTATAACCAGGAGAGATAAGAAGAGGAACTCGTGGATCCGAAAAATGACAAGAGTGGAAGACATCATGATCAGAGTTAAATCCCTGAAATGGCAATGGGCTGGACATACTGCCAGAAGGACAGACCATAGATGGACAGCCGAAATTTTAGATTGGATTCCAAGGGACAGGAAAAGACCCAGAAAAAGACCACATGGGAGATGGGTGGATGAAATTCGTAAATATGCGGGAGTGACATGGAGGAGACTGGCACAAGACAGACCGTTGTGGAGGAAACTTGGGGAGACCTTCGTCCAGCAGTGGATTGATAATGGTTGACAATGATGATGATGATGATATATATATATTCTATAAAGAAGATACCTAAGCAAAAAAATACATATATAATTTTGACTCACACCTAGTACAACATAGAAAAGGTTATGTATCTACCTGTGTGAGTAAAAGGAGAAAAGATAAAAAAATAAAATAAAACAACTGAATGTAGAAGGTGTCGAGAATACTGAGCCTTGGCTTTATCAAGGACCAGCAAAAACTCTGCATTTTCTCACTTCTACAAAGACCTAGTTGGAAATGGGTTTCTGCAAGGCCATAGATGCAAGTAACATTCCCACCTAAAATAGTTTAAAAAATATATATATAAGTCATGTCCTCCGTAGAGTAGCATGACCTAGCACTAGTTAACAATTTCGCTTGCATCCATTAACCTTCATGGCCCGACCCATGCTCTTCATCTGTTACTATTAAACAGAGAGAAGAAGATTAAAGAGAACTCAAGCTGTGAGAGTGACATAATAAATAGAAATGATTTTCAGCTATAACGAAATTCCAAGTTCGTTTGAGAGAGAATTTAAACCTGAAAAACAATGCAAAAGAAATCCAAATTTTACATTGCAATTAAAAAAGGAAATGTTAATTTATAACGAACAGATTTTAGAAAGAAAACTTGAGTCTAAAACCCCTACTCTACAACTTATGACAGCACGAAAACGAGAATAAGTTAAAGATAATAATTAACTAAAGAAAACTTTGTGAAAGTTATATACCTTAAACAGTTAGTTGCAATATGTACAAAGTATTTCAGCAGTGCTTTAAGTGCATAATTAATTAGTTATTAAGAACTTTACTACTTTGAAAAAACAGCGCATAGACAGCGCATAGAAAAGGAACAAGCTTAGCCATCTTCTGTTCCTAGGTACCCCAAAAGACGCTCAAAGTTACAAAGAAAAGTAAGAGTTAAAACCCGCATAAATGTTAACAGACAAACCAATGCTTAAAAGCTGAAAAGCTAAAAAACGACAGAGAAAAGGTACATAAAGTACAAACATTGAACTTATAAAACCTAGAACCCAAAAACAAGGAAGAGAGCTTACCTCTTGTGTGACAAAAACTTTTCTCCTCACAAGAGGAGAACATGGCTGACCTCTTCCGCCACTCCCTAGACACTGGGGGGCAGTGAGGGTGGGGCTGATGGCCTCCTCATACAGCAAGAAACCAACGCGCGGAGATTTTAACCAAAGAAAAAAATATATAAACTTAAGACTGTGGATCTGTATGATCAGAATGAGCAGAATTAACTCTCCAGAATACATGAGAAATATTATAAAATACACGAGCAGTTTATTTAATAATCTTTGCATGTATTAAATCACCTTAGTGAGCTTCTATAGATTAATCAGAATCTTATTAATTTTAATGTTGGTTTTACTATTTTTAGTATAGCTATCCTAGTGATGAATAACTAGTTTTCTTTTTTATTTGTTTTTATTTTCTTTTATAAACAGATTTTTAAGCTTTTTTTGTGATTTTGTTTATATTATTTAATTTTTTGTTTTAATAGGACCGTCATATCCATAGCACTAAGGTTCCTTTAGGTAGTTAATAGGCATCCTCTAGCCAACTTCCTTACGGCTTTGATTGGTCAGAATCATATTATTAACTGTAGAAAATTAAAGCAGATCTGCCAACCTTACTCTATTATTCAGAATAATTTTTCTTAAAGTTCTTTTGATGAAAGAAGAAGGAATTTCGTTCTCTAGAAAACTTTCTAATAGTATATTAATGTGGTAATTGAAATCCAAATTGTTGCTGCAAATTCTTGAAATTTTAGGACCTGAGAAATTAGTACATTCTCAATTACTTTGGTTGAAATGTTATTATTCCAGTGTAGATAGTATATATATATATATATACACATAAACACACAGACACATACACTAATGACTCATAAATTTATTTTTATTTTAAAACGGCGAACTCGCACGCATACACACACACACACACACACACACACACACACACACACACACACACAAACACTCGTATATATTAGGTGTACAAATAAGTTTTAAAGCTTTTTAAGACAACTCAACATGTAATTTGAGAGAAAACAACAATGCCTTTACGAATCAAAATATGCGCGGTCATTCATTATCTATCACCTACCGGTCGGGCAACTGAAGTATTCCAGCCATGAAGAATACTTCGTCGTGTGACGCGATCAAGTCGCAGACGCATTTTTGCACGTCGTTACATGTCGGAAGTATAAACCGGGTGCTTCAAAACTTCTCAGCCAAGCGACAATAACGTTTCCTTGGCCGATTTAGCGCTATGCGGCCTAGCATTGTCATGTAGCAATTTCACGGGACGCAATCCTTTGCCTGTGAATGGACGTCTCCGACAAATTTCATGGTTCAACCGCAGCAATTGTTGCTTGTAGCGATCAGCAGTAACTTTTTGACCCTGTTCCAATAGTTCAACATAGAGCACTCCGTTCATATCCCACCAGATGCACAGCACAACTTTCTTGGAGTGAATATTGCGCTTTGGTGTCGAAGTCTTTGCTTCATCGGGGTCTACCCAGTTTTTTTTGTTTTTCTTTTTGAGTTTGGAATTGTCGTACCATATCCACTTTTCATCACCCGTAACGATTTTTCACAGGAAAGACTTTCTTTGTTATTTATTCAACAGATTCAAACACTTCATGACACGCTCATCTTTGTTCCTCTGGCTCGGGTCATGTGACACCCATTTCTCTTCCTTCTGAATATTTCCCATTGCGCGTAAACGATTGGAAATGGCTTGTTGAGTTACCCCTAGTTGTTGAGCGAGTTCTTTTTGCGTTTGAGACGAATCTTCATCCAGCGATGCTTGCAGTTCCTCGTGTTCAACCTTCTGCGGGGCGCCGCTAAGTTCTCGATCGCTATCATCAAAATCACCTGCTTTAAACCATTAAACCAAAACTCCCGCGTGCTTTTCGATACGATATTCTCCTCCAAAACAGAACATATCGATACACATGCTTTTGCAGCACTTTTTCCTTGATGAACTTCGTAACGAATGCAGTGTCGAATAAATGCAGTATCGCTTGCAGTTCTTCACCTACCGATGTGCAAGTGTGTTTCACTGTTGGACAAACTTCTGTGTCACATTTTGCACTCCGTAACAATTACGGTCACATGACAAAAACGCGGGGGACTGTCGGATGTGTAAATGAGCGGTATACGTCACACAAAAAACGCTTTAAAACATATTTGTACACTTAACATATACACTTTATTTACAAAAGTCACCGGACACCTCTTCAAAAGCAAATAAACGGATACGCTGCGTTGTTAAGATGCGCGGTACAAATGCAAACGGTATAAAAAAGACTGCAACTGACTGCGATCATATCGCACTGTGCCGCCTCGGTGGCGCAGTGGTCTAAGCGATGGCCTCTGATCATTCGTCCGAAAGGGGTCCGGGTTCGAATCCCGGTTAGGCAAGGATGTTGTGTTTGTCTTACGGCACTGGCTCTCTCCCTTCCCTGGAACCAGTGACCCTAAATTAGGGACGGGCGTCTGCTTATAGCCCATTGAGTTGCTCACGGTGGTCGTTAAACCTCCAATCAAAAAAAAAATATATCGCACTGTGAGGTTGAGACAAAATGTCGCGGCGGGAGAGAATTTACTTTGAGAATGGAAAAATCGTTGCGTGTTATATTAGTGGGTTGTCCATAAGAGAAACCGAAAGGCGTTTGAACAACTCCAAGTCAACTGTTTTGGATGTACAGAATAAGTGTGAGATACATGGCGTGTTTGAAGCTGCGAAACGTACGGCAGATCAAAGAAAATTAGTGATAGAAGACGTCGAAGCCTCAGGAGAGTCGTTACAGCTAATTGACGGAGTACTGCACAAGACATTAGTATACAGGTGAGTAAAAATGCTGAAGCCTAGGTATGTGCAAGTACCATTCGCAGAGAACTTCATTCCATGGGTTACCGTGGTCGTGCGGCTGCTCATAAGCCATTCATCTCCACTCGGAATGCTACTCGTGGTTTAGCATGGTGTAAAGAACATTTATCGTGGACCGTAGATCAATGGAAACGGGTCCTATGGACTGATGAATCCAGTTGCACGATCCATCAGTGTGATGGCCGTGTGTGGGTATGGAGACAGCCGGGGGAACGCTGTTTACCACAGTGTACTGTTCCTACGGTCACGTTTGGAGCTGGCAGTGTACTCGTGTGGGGGTGTTTTCGTGGTATAGTCCCAAGACATCTGTTATCGTGGACAAACCTGTTAACCAGCACAATATTCTGGACAATTGTGCCCTACCATCCCTATGTTAATACTATGGAACCGAGTCTTGTTGGTACCAGGAGGATAATGCACCGAGCCATAAAGTAAAGATCGTTACGTTGTGGTTTGACGATAATTCGGTATCGTGTGTGGAGTAGCCGGCACAGAGACCTGATCTTAATCCCAGAGAGCACCTATGGGATGAATTAGAGCGCCACATAAAAAGTTTGGAACCAAGGCCTACTACTAAGCAACAGTTAGCGGCAACATTGTGTACTGAATGGAAGCGCATGCCTATCGCTGTGTTCCAGAACCTTGTCGAAAGCATGTCTCGAAGGGTGAGTGCATGCATTAAGGCCAGAGGTGGCCCGACACCGTACTAATGTATGTCAATAAATGCTATGTTGTGTTTCTCTTCTAGGTGTCCGGTTATAACGAAGTGAATTTCTTCGTCATTTCTGTCAGCTCCAGGATTCGAACCCGGGTCCACTCATTCCGGAATAAGTTGCTCTACCAATTAAGCTACGCGGACATGTATTCTGATTCCTATCTGCCTTTATGTCGTGTGCGTCCTTCTGGCAGGTACGTCACATCTCCTGGTACGTTACATCATCTCCCCCTTATTTTTTTTTTTTTTTTTTCGTCATTTCTGTCAGCTCCAGGATTCGAACCCGGGTCCACTCATTCCGTAATAAGTTGCTCTACCAATTAAGCTACGCGGACATGTATTCTGATTCCTATCTGCCTTTATGTCGTGTGCGTCCTTCTGGCAGGTACGTCACATCTCCTGGTACGTTACATCATCTCCCCCTTATTTTTTTTTTTTTCGTCATTTCTGTCAGCTCCAGGATTCGAACCCGGGTCCACTCATTCCGGAATAAGTTGCTCTACCAATTAAGCTACGCGGACATGTATTCTGATTCCTATCTGCCTTTATGTCGTGTGCGTCCTTCTGGCAGGTACGTCACATCTCCTGGTACGTTACACGGTGACGTTTTTCAATATAGTGTATTATCCAATCAAAAAATGTTGACCACCCCTGACGTAAGAAGAAACCGCAATTAGGAGATATTTTGCGAGCGCAAAAACATATGTAAATCATGTAAGTGTCTTAAAAGGACACGAACTCGCGCACGGTATGCAATTTCGCCGGAAAACGGGAAAAGGTCGTGATCTAACAGTTTCATAAAGGAATCATTGCCCGTTACCGACTGAAGGCTGGTAGCATTTTACAGAAACGGCCGATATTGTAGGCTGTTCAGATGGTGTAGCTATTTAAGTGTTCCAGAAATGGTAGGAAACCGGAAAGACCTGCAGTAGTAGGAGCGATGGTGGATGTCCACAGATATTTGACCACCGAGGGCGGTGACGATTATTTTGATTATCACGATCAAACAAACGGTCCACAGAGGAACAACTGTCTGGAGCATTTAATGCAGGAACGTCGAGGAGAGGATCGCATCATCACAGTTCAACGAACTCCGCTGTCTACGGGTGTGTGGAGCCGTCGTTCACTGAAGGTATCCTACTCACCGATCGAACATGTTTGGGACATTACGCTACGCCCATCCTGGAATGTCGCAATTCCGATGCCGCCTTGCATGCTATACCTCAACACAGTTTACATGAAATTTATGATTCAAAGCCACGCCGTGTGACCGTTTGTATACGAGCCAGAAGTGGCTGTACAACGTACTGACTTGTTTCACTCGTGTAGCTGTTTCGTGCGAATAAATGGGCCAATTGCGTTGAAACTGCAATCATTTCCTTTCCTCTCTACACATCTACATTGAACATACCAATTTTCATCTCAGTCTGATGATTTCTTCTGGGTGCCAGGTTTTTGTGTGTGTGTGTGTGTGTGTGTGTGTGTGTGAAGAGTGTATTATTTTATTTCTTTAAAAAGTAAACTTAACTTTTATTAAGAAATTTTATTCCATCTTGTATTTATTGATGTTCTACCAAGCACCGTGATCAACTCAGTGGGAGTCGCTCGTCCGTAATTTAGGGCAACGGGTTCCAGGAAGGGAGAGAGCCAGTGCCGTAAGACAAACAGGACATCTATGCCTCAACGGAACTCAAACCCGGACCCATCTTCGAGGAATGGTCAGAATCCAATATTTAAACCACTGCTCCTTGAGGAGGCAAATTTTATTTCAATATATATATAATAATGATAATAATAATGTACATATATACACTGACGGAAAAATAATCCCAACACCACGAAAAAATAGCTGTAGAGGAATGAAATGGCGGCAACACATTTGTATAGGTAACATATTTAATCGATTAAGGTTTCAAGATCACAGCTTAATGTAAGCGCGAGAAGAGCCATTTTAAATGGGAAATGCTGGTACATTAATAACCGGTGTAACCGCCAGAATGTTGAATGCAAGTGCACGCAAACGTTCATGCATTGTGTCGTACAGGTGCTGGATGTCAGTTTGTGGGATGGAGTTCCATGCCTGTTGCACTTGGTCGGTCAATACAGGGACGGTTAATGCTGGTTGGGCGTGACGCTGGAGTTGTCGTCCAATGATGTCCCATACGTGCTCGATTGGTGAAAGATCTGGTGATCTAGCAGGCAACGGCAACATGTCGACACTCTGTAGAGCATGTTGGGTTACAACAGCGGTATGCGGGCGAGCGTTATCCTGTTGGAAAACACCCTGGAATGCTGTTCATGAATGGCAGCACAACAGGTTGAATCACCAGACCGACGTACAACTGTGCCGTCAGGGTGCGTGGGATAACCACGAGAGTGCTCCTGCTGTCATAGGAAATTGCTCCCGAGACCATAACTCCAGGTGTAGGTCCAGTGTGTCTCCGCCGTAGACAGGTTGGTTGCAGGCGCTCACCTGGCCTCCTTCTAACCAACACACGGCCATCACTGGCACCCAGGCAGAACCGGCTTTCATCAGAAAACACAACAGATCTCCACTCCGTCCTCCAATGAGCTCTAGCTTGACACCACTGACGTCGCAAACGGCAGTGGTTTGGAGTAAGTGGAATGCACGCTACAGGGCTTCTGGTTCGGAGCTGTCCTTCAAGTAACCGATTTGTAACAGTTCGTTGTGTCACTGTGGTGGCAACTGCAGTTCGAATTGCTGCCGCAGACGCAGTACGATGCACCACGGCCATACGCCGTACACGGCGGTCTTCCCTCTCAGTAGTGCCACGTGGCCGGCCGGAGCCCGGTCTTCTTGAGGCAGTGCCTTCCCTTGACCACCGCTGCCAACACTCATGCAGAGTGGCTACATTCCTGCCAAGTCGTTCTGCAATATTGCGGAAAGAAAATCCACCTTCTCGTAGCCCTATTACACGACCTCGTTCAAACTCCGTGAGCTGTTGATAATGGCTTCTTCGTCTTCTTAAAGGCATTCTTGACTAACATCAACACACTACGTCGAATCTCAACGATCACTAACGCTCACGAACGTTACAGCGCGTATTTACAGCAAACCTGCTTTGTATGTTCCGAGGGGCGCTACTAGCGCCACACGTATGCGCCGAGCGCGAAATTTGCATAGACGTCATCTTTCAGATGTACTCTCACCGCCTACCAACTTTCGTTTATCTAACACAACCCCTTCTTGGTGTTGGGATTTTTTTTTCCGTCAGTGTATATACGTACTCGTATCTTCCAATCAGAACACCATGAACACACAAAACAACAAAGAAAGAACCCTCTAAACAACCCAAAAGCAAACCACAGAAACACACAACAAGCAAAAGGAAACTTCAAAGAACCACAGTAAAAATGAATACAAAAACAAAAAGTAGTTAGAAGTCGGTAACCACTCTTCAGGGAAAGACATCACCCAACACTGACCACACCCAATCAGGTTTCAAGTCGGCGAACAAAAATCTTAACCAAAAGTAAAGATTAAATTCGGTTCACCCAGTCTTCCCTACCTGATTTGGAATAAGAAATTAAACATCACTTACCAAAGCTTCAATGACAGTCGAAAGACATAAAAATCAAAAGGATAAACAACTCAAACACCCAACCAACTGAACAACTCAGCAAAACCTAATTATTTACAGGGGCGACACCTAGTTTGTGTAATATAATACTCAGCAATTGATGTAAACAATATGTAGTTAATTTTCCGGGCGACTCGGAAGAAATTAGCTTTTCTGTGTATCCCGAAAATAATATTAGCAGATAGAGGAGAGAGGTGTAGTATTGATTATATTACATAATGTAATATTATAGGAATAATTTTGATTAAAAGTGTTTAAAAGGTTTCTAAAATGAAATACGCAGAAATCATATGGATAATTGGTCGGTGATGTCTTTCCCTGAAGAGTGGTTCCCGACTGCTAAATACTTTTTGTTACTGTATTCATTTTTACTGTGGTTCAGTTTGAAGTTTCCCTTTGCTTGTTGTGTGGTTGTGTGGTTTGCTTTTGGGTTGTTTAGAGAGTTCTTTCCTTGTTGTTTTGCGTGTTCGTGGTGTTGTGATTTGGAGTAGACATGAGGTTTTTCATATATGTACCTTTTCTAGTTCCTGCAGCATTACGCGGTACTGTAGGGATTTTGTAATATTGAGCTTATTACTCTTTCTTCATTTATTATATATATATATAACACCATATCTCCGAAGCTCTTTAATGCCACATTGGAGGGTGTTTTTCAATCGCTGAGCTGGGAAAACAAGGGGATAAAGATTAATGGAGATTATCTAACCCACCTTCGTTTTGCTGATGACGTAGTCATTTTTGCAACTACCCCATCAGAGCTGCAGAGTATGATCCAGGAACTTGCTGACAAGAGTAAAGAAGTGGGATTAAAAATGAAGTTTCAGAAGACAAAAGTGATGTTCAATGCTTTTACAAGAAATGAAGATTTATCGATTGATGGAGAAAAGCTGGAGATAACAGACACGTACGTTTATCTTGGACAGCAGATATCAAGTGAGGGTCACATTGATGAAGAAATTAATCGGCGTACAAAACTTGCCTGGAGAGCTTTTGGAAGAAACAGCATAATTTTCAAGAGCAATATGCCATTATGTCTTAAAAGAAAAGTGTTTGATCAATGCATCCTTCCAGTGCTTACGTATGGTGCAGAGACGTGGACCTTAACTAAAAGAGACATACAAATGCTGCAGACAACTCAAAGCAGCATGGAGAGGTGCATACTTGGTGTAACCAGGAGAGATAAGAAGAGGAACTCGTGGATCCGAAAAATGACAAGAGTGGAAGACATCATGATCAGAGTTAAATCCCTGAAATGGCAATGGGCTGGACATACTGCCAGAAGTACAGACCATCGATGGACAGCCGAAATTTTAGTTTGGATTCCAAGGGACAGGAAAAGATCCAGAAGAAAACGACATGGAAGATGGGTGGATGAAATTCGAAAGTATGCGGGAGTGACATGGAGGAGACTGGCACAAAACAGACCATTGTGGAGGAAACTTGGGGAGACCTTCGTCCAGCAGTAGATTGATAATGGTTGACAATGATGATGATGATGATATAAACAGTAAAATTATTCAAAATCAGAATCACAAAATATGAGTTAATGAAAATATAGAGAAATACCATAAGACAGCGCCATAGCAGCTTATCAAAACTGGGTTCTCTAATATTATCACATGCATTTAGACAATCACTTATATACATTGACCCACATAAAATAAATGAAGTTAAAACCCTATTATAAAGGGAAATACAAAAGTAAAATAATATGATATATGGACAAGATTAAAAAAAAATCCTGAACTCTCCAAGAAATATCCATAAAAAAGAACACTACCTGTTAGATTAGACTGTTCTCTTCAGGGGAACAAAAGTCTAAGGGTGACCTTTCCAAACAGGAAACCGGTTTGTAGTATACAAAAACCGCCTGTCTGTCCCCTAGGTCACCGGATTGCAGTGATGAATAAATTTAAACAAAATCAATAACAGAACAAATGAACAAAAAACGAAATATACAATAATATTGAACAGTAAAAAATACTGAACAGTAAAAAATCAAAAGCGTCCAATCTTCTTACCCCCTTGCAGTTACAAGTATCCAAAAGGAACAATCCAATAGATAAGGAGCAGCATGTTCTCCCCTCCCCTGACCGCTTAAACTGAAAATGCTAGACACGCAATCCCACAAGCATGCAGTTTGAAGATATGCATATTATATATATATATATATATATATATATATATGGGATGTAAGGTCAGGTGATGCGTAACATCACAGCCTCTCCTTGACAAATGTCAACCCCGCCTTCTCGTGGTGCATCCTGTTCCCACTAAAGGGGCTCTGGCGACCGCCAATAGCGGTATAACTATACCATCGGGATCAGAGGAAATGCTATCCCACACTCACCAACCCGCTTGGCCAGCGTGGTGAGTTATGGCCAAACACCTCCAAAATGACTCTACAACTTAAATCTTGGCCCTCAGTCTCCGGCAGCTGGAATGTACCTGGGTCAAGGCAGCGGCCAGTGCGACATGAAGGCAGAGGGTGCTAAGAATCCCCGGAGGACCGGACTAGGCTGCCATTTGATGCTGACCTTGGCTACCTATAACGGACGCTCCCTATCTTCTGATTCAAGGCTTCTTGAATTGGAAGAGGAACTACAATGGATCAAGTGGGACATCGTTGGGCTAAGTGAGGTAAGGAGAAAAGGAGAAGATCTCATTGAACTGAAAAGTGGACATCTCTTCTATTATCGTGGGACAGATACTGGCAGAACTAGTGGTGTTGGATTTATAATAAACAAGAAACTGAAGGATAAAGTGGTAGAAGTTGAAAGTTCCTCTGACAGAGCTGCACGACTCATTATCCAACTCTCGAGAAGATACCAGACTCAGATTATTCAAACTTATGCACCCACAAGTCATCCTGAAGAAGAAATTGAAGAATTTTATGAGGAAATTTGTCATCTAAATAATAAAGGTAAGCAGCACTTGAAGATAATTATGGGAGATTTCAATGCAAAAATAGGGCAACGGCAACAGAATGAAACTTCAGTAGGTAAATTCGGTCACGGCAACAGAAACCAGCGTGGAAATACTCTCGTTGAGTTTGCAGAGGCAGAAGGATTTTTCATCTTGAACTCCTTTTTCAAGAAAAAAGCCACACAGGAAATGGACATGGAGACATCCAATTGGGACGACAAGTGAAATTGATTTTATTATGTGTAACAAAAAATTCGTCATCGAAGACTGCAGTGTGCTGAACAAGTTCAACACAGGTAGTGACCATAGATTGGTGAGATGTAAGATGCACCTCAACACTAAACTGGAACGTGGCAAGCTCATAAGACAAACAAAATGTATTGACATAACCAACCTTAAAAAACACCATAATACCTTCAAGTTGGAACTGAAGAACAGATTCTCTGCTTTAGAAGGCCTAACATCGGAAGAAGTGGACATCTCTGAAGTTAACAGAAAAGTAACCAAAGCTCTTATGGAAACAGCAACAAAATTAGCTGGGTCTAAGAACAAGTTGCATGTAAATAAATTATCAGGAAAAACGAAAATGTTGATGCAAAAAAGAAGAGAGATGAGGACAACTAAAGAAGATGTGACTTCCAAAGTGGAATATATAGAGCTATGCAAGACAACACGAAAAAGTATCACTGAAGACGTAAGGAAATTCAACTGTGAGCTAGTGAGGAAAGCAATTGAAAACAACCAAAGCCTTAAGATAGCAAAGGGACATCTCAGTAAGGGAAGAAAACAGATTATGGCTCTGAGAAAAGAAGATGGTTCTATAACAAGAAATAGAGGCGAAATTTTGACAAGAGTGAAAGATTTCTACTCCAAATTATATGAAAGGGATGATACATGTACTCCAGACATCATGAAAGGTACCAGAGTTCTTCCAGTCCTTCCAGCAGAAGTTGCTCATGCAATCAAGAACATGAAGCGGGGGAAAGCTCCAGGAGAAGATGGAATTACTATAGACATCATACAAGAAGCAAGTGGAGAAATTGAAACAGTACTCGCCCAAATTTTCACTCGATGCCTTAATGAAGGGAAGATTCCTGAGGATTGGAACAACGCTACAATGATCCTGCTACATAAAAAAGGTGACATTGAGGATCTCAGGAACTACAGACCTATCAGCCTCCTATCAGTGGTTTATAAAATCTTCACTAAAGTTCTTTCACACCGCTTGAAGGTAACACTGGACATGGCTCAACCGAGAGAACAAGCTGGATTCAGGAGTGGCTGCAGCACAATAGATCATATCCACGTCCTGAGAGAACTAATTGAAAGAGCGAGGGAATATGAACTTCCATTGTGCATGGCTTTTATCGATTATGAAAAAGCCTTTGATTCGGTGAAACCATCAGCAGTTACCACGGCTCTGAAATCCTGCGGTATTGAAGATGCATACATTAATATTATTAATAACATCTATGAAAATGCAAGTGCAAAGATTCGGCTGTTTGAAAATACAACACACATAAAAATTGGAAAGGGAGTGAGACAAGGTGACACCATATCTCCGAAGCTCTTTAATGCCACATTGGAAAATGTCTTTCAATCACTGAACTGGGAAAACAAAGGGATAAAGATTAATGGAGATTATCTAACCCACCTTCGTTTTGCTGATGACGTAGTCATTTTTGCAACTACCCCATCAGAGCTGCAGAGTATGATCCAGGAACTTGCTGACAAGAGTAAAGAAGTGGGATTAAAAATGAACTTTCAGAAGACAAAAGTGATGTTCAATGCTTTTACAAGAAATGAAGATTTATCGATTGATGGAGAAAAACTGGAGATAACTGATACATATGTTTATCTTGGACAGCAGATATCAAGTGAGGGTCACATTGATGAAGAAATTAATCGGCGTACAAAACTTGCCTGGAGAGCTTTTGGAAGAAACAGCATAATTTTCAAGAGCAATATGCCATTATGTCTTAAAAGAAAAGTGTTTGATCAATGCATCCTTCCAGTGCTTACGTATGGTGCAGAGACGTGGACCTTAACTAAAAGAGACATACAAAGGCTGCAGACAACTCAAAGTAGCATGGAGAGGTGCATGCTTGGTATAACCAGGAGAGATAAGAAGAGGAACTCGTGGATCCGAAAAATGACGAGAGTGGAAGACATCATGATCAGAGTTAAATCCCTGAAATGGCAATGGGCTGGACATACTGCCAGAAGGACAGACCATAGATGGACAGCCGAAATTTTAGATTGGATTCCAAGGGACAGGAAAAGACCCAGAAAAAGACCACATGGGAGATGGGTGGATGAAATTCGTAAATATGCGGGAGTGACATGGAGGAGACTGGCACAAGACAGACCGTTGTGGAGGAAACTTGGGGAGACCTTCGTCCAGCAGTGGATTGATAATGGTTGACAATGATGATGATGATGATATATATATATCTTCAAATTGCATTAATCTCTCTAAACGCATATTTTTATACCCTAAACTTACTACCTTCAAATATCTAGAAATCACAAGAATACAACAGAACACATTCCATCAGCCGTCAGAGATGATGTCATCCACGTCATGTAACATCTGGGAAAATTCCATTGCACTGTAGTGAGAAAATGACAGTGAAAAAAGCAAATAACGTCTTAGTATCATTATGGAAATAGAGGGTGTCTATAAATGAAGTACACAATTTCAGTATGCTATTAAAATACGATAGAAAAAAAGCTTACTTTAAAACATCAAGAAACGTGGCAAGTGTTAAAGTTTGTTGAATCAGATGATAGATGGCAACAGGTGTTTCATGTAATGAAAAATCTCGTCAAACACGGAATACAACATGCATGGCTTCCTCAGTGGAGAAAGCAGCGTGTGTGTTTTGGTTTGCGTAGTCAAAATCTCTAAAAACAGTTCAGCGTAAGTTCAGAAGGAAGTACAAGAGAAACATCGAACAATGGGTAAATAAATTCAAAAAAACAGGAAGTGTCTTGAAAGGCAAAAGCACTGCGAGATCTTCCATTTCGGACGAAAATGTCGAAGACGTGCGTAAGGCTTATTTAAAGTAGCCCGAAGAAGTCCGTCCGAGTCTTCAAGTCGTGAACTCGAAATATCGCGAACAAGGGCTCACAATGTTCTGCATATAACGTCTATGCCTATACACATATAACGTGCAGTTAGTGCAAAAACTCCGACCAAATGATCAACCTCGTCGAAAAGCATTTGTGATAGACATGCTTAATCGCACTGACGAAGAACCTTCACTCCTTTCACGGAACTGTATTAGCGATGAGTCGACGTTCCATGTTTCTGGCAGAGTGAATAAACATAACTGCCCAATCTGGGGCACGGAAAATCCCCATGTGGTCGTAGCACACCAGAGATACAGCCCGAAAGTAACTGTCTGGGCTGGTTTAATGGAACACAGAGTGATGGGGCCCTCTTTTCTTCGTTGAACGAACCGTTACTGGCATTACGTACTAAGACATGTTAGAACAATTCGCAATTCCACAACTCCAGGACATTCAAGACATCACTTTCCAACAAGATGGAGGGCCTCCGCACTAGTCATTGGATGCACGCAGATCTTTAGACCACCAATTTCCAGGGCGTTGGATTGGACGTGGGAGTCCGATGGCATGGCCATCCCGTTCTCCTGATATTACCCCATGAGAATTTTTTTCTTTGGGGGTTTATTAGGAACATTGTGTACAAGAAAAAGGTCACATCTATCACTGAGCTCAAAGAACGCACCACTGCAGCCTTCGTCCTTTTTACACCTGACATTCTGCAGCGTACGTGGGGGGAACTGGACTATCGTTTAGACATCCCGCGAGCAACCGACGGTGGACATGTGGACACTATAACGAAGTAAATTTCTCCGTCATTTTTGGTCTACGCCGGGATTCGAACCCGAGGCCGCTTATTCCGGAACAAGTCGCTCTACCAACTGAGCTACGCAGACATTTCATTCTGATTCCTATCTGCCTTTATGTCGTGTGCGTCCTTCTGGCAGGTACGTCACATCTCCTGGTACGTTACATCATCTCCCCCTTATTATTTTTTTTTTTTTTTTGAAGTGCTGGAGAAAGGATTCTCTTATTTTTCCTATCTCGCGGTGTGGAAATAACATCACACCAATGCGAGATTTTGAACGGTCGGGTCATCCGGATAGTTCGGGCGCCATTATAACGAAGTAAATTTCTCCGTCATTTTTATCCGCGCCAGGATTCGAACCCGGATCCACTCATTCCGGAACAAGTCGCTCTACCAACTGAGCTTCGCAGACATTTCATTCTGATTCCTATCTGCCTTTATGTCGTGTGCGTCCTTCTGGCAGGTACGTCACATCTCCTGGTACGTTACAACACGTCCTGACATTTTAAAGAAACTTTCACAGTTAGCATGTGTTTTGACATTAAAAGTAAGTTATTATTCATTGCAATAATTTTTTAGCTAGCATACTGAAGTTGTATTCTTCATTTATGAACACCCTGTAGGTTTGAACTCGAGGATTCTCCTGAAAGGGTCTAGGGGACCCCGGGGTCTGGTGATTAACACTTTGAGAATCGTCATTCTAAAGTACTCTACGTATTTTAAATAGAGATTACTACGGTACAGCACAGTACACAACATGAGGTGATTTAAAATCTAATACAAACCTTGCAATTGCGACTAATCGTTGCAATGGTTTCCGGACTGTCTCTTCGGAAGGTATGGCCTCGTATTCTCTTAACAAATGGGTTGAATACGAAGTCTGCGAACTGGTGCAATGGTCTCATATAAATTTCATGAGACTGTCCTTGATCATACCGAATGAAATTTCGATTAAACATTTCAACAATATTATCGGCAAATATGCTCTCTGAAAAGGAGAAAACAATTTTTCGTTACGCTGATTCAGTTGAATTACATTTTACAAAAATAATTTGATGTAAATACAGTATATATGTACATAATGTCAAATGAAAACATCCTATCATCAACTCAAAAATAATTATCCTCTGGCACCCGTAGCCCCCTAAAAATAACAGCATAGGACAAGTGTATGTACACTATCTTCCAACAAGTAATTGGACACCTGTCATAGTAAAGGAAAACGAAGTTTATTCACCTTCAATAGTTGGTGGAGCCTCCACGAGCTGCGATTACAGCTGCGAACTTCCGGGACATACTCTCAACCAGGCGTTGTACGACGGCTAGCGGTATTTTCTTCCACTCGGCTTGGAGAAGACAGGTCAGTTCCTTCACCGATTTCGGACGGTGGGGGCACCCCTTAAGTCGAAGCTCCAACTCGTCCCAGAGGTGCTCGATAGGGTTAAGGTCCGTGGCCAGTCCATTCGATTAACCCCATTGTCACCATACCAAGCCATGGTGGACCTCGCAACATGACAGGTGGCATTGTCATCCTGAAAGTAACATGGGTCCACCCCGTAAAACTGCCACAACGTAGGAAGCGCATGGTCATCCAAAATGGTGCAGTAGGTCTCGGCGTTAAGTCTACCGGGAATTGCGACCAAGAGTCCCGTGCCTTACCAGGAGAAACACCCCCATAGCATAATTCCACCGCCGCCGAACTTCACAGTTGGCACAATACATTCCGGCAGGAGGCGTTCTCCAGGCAGACGCCAAACCCAGACCCTGCCATCCGAACGGTAGAGGGTGAACCTTGATTCGTCGCTCCAGAGAACCTGTTTCCACTGTTCAACGGTCCTCTGTCGACGTTCTTTGCACCACGTTAGCCGAGCAGCGCTATTGGACTTGGTGATCAAAGGCTTGTGGGCGGCAGCACGTCCATAATAACCGAGCAGATGGGCTTCCTTACGGATGGTATTCATCGAAAGAACACTCCCGGATGCCTGTTGAAACTCCTCGCGGATGTGGCCTATCGATTTGGGTGCTGTTCTTCCGAATTTCTCTGGCCAGCACCCATCGGTCTCAACCTCCCAGTTTTGTGGGTCTGCCGGGTCGGGGCACATTCCGACAGTCACCGCTCATCTTCCACTTGCCAATCACGTAGGCCACTGTCGATTTTGGGTACTTCAACTCGCTGGATATGTCATCGGCCATTTCTGTGACACCCGACGATTACACCTTTCTCTAAATCAGAGAGCTCCGAACTGCGTTGCATCTTGCATGCGACTGGTTGCGTTGTTGTTTCCCACACGATATTTAACGGCGGCGGCCGTGACGTGTATCAGGACCGCAGATATCGTCGATTGCAGGGGTGTCCAATTACTTGTTGGTAGATAGTGTATGTGGCAGAGACATATGAGTCTATGTTTACATACATTGGTGTCTAAGTTTAAGGTAATGAGCATAAAATCATTAATAACCACACGACAGAGCTTAATAGCAGTTAGTACGGACATACACAAACTAAATGGACAAACCATTAGATATACCTACCCAATAGGGTGCTGGTTCTTCTCTAGCGCGAATAATAGCCTGTACACACTAAGGCATAGACTCCATCAGATACCTCAGGGTTTTTAGAGGTAATGCCATTCGTGCCTATTGCAGAATTGAACACAAGTCTGCCCGAGACGTCGGTCATATACCTATGAATTTGGAGTTCAGTTCCACGGTATCCGAGATAACCTCCACTGGGTTTAAATCTTGGGACTTTGGGCTGGACGATTCCAAACTAAGATGAGCGGTTCTAGAGACATACTTGGGTTGTTGCAGCTCACTGTAGCAGCGTATTGTCGTGCTGAAACATATCATCGGCCGTAGGGGATGCTCGAAGGCGTGTAGGTTGTCGTCCAGCACACACTTGTACCTCTTGGCGGTTCAAGACCTTTCCAGACACCCTAAGGGACTTAATGTGTTCCATGAGAAGACTCCCTAAACCGTCAATTGGGCACAGCTGACCTAGCACGAAGGAACCATGGTCTCATGCGGTCGAATCCACACAAGTCACCCTCCCGTTTGGATGGTTCAGCTGAAAATGGGTTTCATCTGACCACACGACACGGTACCACGCTGCAGGGATCGAGTTTTTGGTGTTACCAGCGCCAGACGAGGCGTGATTTCTAATGATCAGCATTCAACATGACACACGAGTATGGCGTCGGCTCCCGTTGCCCAGGATACACAGCGTACGCGTACCGTTCGCCCTTGACGCTGTTTGGCTTACGATCTTTAATCTGTATGCGATTTGGTCCGCCGAAGAAACGTCCGTCTATACCAGGGGTGCACAACCCGCGGCCCTCAAAGTCCGTTTATGCGGCCCGCGGATAAATATTTTATACTATTGAAAACGTGAATATATATATTGTGAATGATGAGATTTTTTTCCCATTATTGTAGGCCCTAGTTGAAATAAGAAAATTATAAAAATGTTTCGTTAACTAGCAAATTTTCCAACAATGAAAAGTTTTGTTGAAAGTTCTGAATTCCATGTAAATGTGGCTAAATATGCATCTCTTGTAGTAAAAGACGATTTGAAGATATAAGAAAATTTGAGGTTTTGTTTGATATGTTTTCTCTACCATTCACTACTGACGTTGCGTCAGTGCCACTAGATTTCCAGATGGAATTAATTGATCTTCAGTGTAACAATGAGTTTAAAAACAAAATACTCTGAAGTTTCTCTCCTAGAATTTTACAAAAATTACTTACCGAAAGAAATGAAATTGCTCAAAGATCATGCTTTCAAAACGGCAACGTTGTTTGGAAGTACCTACTTATGCGAGCAATCGTTTTCTTTGATGAAACAAATAAAGTCAAAGTGTCGTTCCCGTTTAAGTGATACACTATTGGAGGGAAACTTGCGCATTACCATCTCTAACATTGAACCTGATATTGACAGACTATTGAAAAATAAACAATGCCAAGCATCTCATTAGGAGCATTAGGCTACTACTTGATTTGATGGTCAGTTTGACGATATACTGATTTTAATTTTTTATATACTTTGATGTTAAGAATTCTCTTTTTTGTAAAAATAAAAATTTTACAACCTTGTGATAGTATTATTTTATTTTATATACCCCTAAACCTTTTCCAATTAGGAGTAAGTTGATTGTAAATCAGTAATTTGATAACTTAATAACGCAATTTGCCAAAAAACTTCAAAAATGGATTTAAACCATTTAGAGGACACAAAAATGGTATTGAAACACATTTTTTGTCTGCTATTAAAATAGGTTATTCGGATAATAGTAAAATTAGCTTTAGCGGTAGGGTTTGGCAAGTGCCTATGTGAAAAGGTAACTTGCGGCCCGCCACTTATTATGTAAAAATAAACTTGGCCCCCACTTATAAAAAGGTGGTGCACCCCTGGTCTATACGATCCTAAATAGTCTAAGTCGAGCCCGGTCATTAATGGCTTCTGGCAGGCAACCGGTGGCTGTATGGGTGCCGGTACGACGATCGATGGTAGAATCGCAGGACGTTCTGTAACGTACCAGGAGATGTGACGTACCTGCCAGAAGGACGCACACGACATAAAGGCAGATAGGAATCAGAATAAAACGTCTGCGTAGCTCAGTTGGTAGAGCGACTTGTTCCGGAATAAGCGGCCTCGGGTTCGAATCCTGGCGCGGATAGAAATGACGGAGAAATTTACTTTGTTATAGTTCTTCATTTTGTTGCACTCGGGAAACCTAGGGTTCTCACCCGTTGGACGATAGAATAAACCATCTGTCTCGCGCCGGCGATGCATCCACAATCAAAGTTGCTGTGATCACCACGTTTACCCCTGTTCATCGATTGCAATACACTGTTGAGAAAGCCGACTGTCAGCTTATTTATCTACTGTGTTCTGTTTGCGTCTGTCCCATTCTGCGCGGGGTATGCTCATGTCATCTGCTCATCACCACTACCTCTAATGTTTTTCCTACTAGATATATATGTAATCGGGTGACCAACAAGCTGCGTGTTCTTTTGATAGGGGTGCTTGCGGCCAGATGACCACGTGATTTGCGAGTGGGAACGATCGGTCGACCTACGTAGCGTATATAAAGTGTGAGAGAAAAAGTACGTAGTAAAATTCGTGACGGGATCAGCAATTGGAAAGATTTATCGGACTTTGAGAAAGGACCCATTGTGAGAACTCGGAGAACTGGTGCCTCGATTTCCCAAACGGCTAAACTGGTGGGTTGTTCACGAGCCGCCGTAGTAAAGTGTATCAGGGCAGGCGTGTAAATGGCGAAACAACGGCCCGGAGGCAAAACTGCATGGGAAAGGGAAAGGTTAATATCTGAGGTAGACGACACTTGACCACCCAATGCAACAGAGATCAAACCCGCGAGAATATCTGTCATATCCAAACGTCACATACTGCCCACGTCATAGCCAACTGGAAAGAAGAGGCCCAGAAACGATTTTGTCATGTTGTAACGTATACTCTATATTCACTTTCCTTTTGATTTTACTATCTCTGGTTATTTTATTTTACTATGTAAATTATCTTCTTACTGAACGAAATATTATTTCACCCGATGAATGAGATCTGGCAATGAGTGTAAGTCATGACGTGGTGGTAGCTAGTATATATAGGCGCGTTCATTGATAGCAAAAGGAGAGCGTTTGGTGTTGTAGGGAGAGATTTTGTTGTTATAAGGAGAGCTTTTGTTGTTATACTATACTCGGGGCAAACTTAACCTGTCATTGGAAGGAAGGCTACAGAGTGTATACTTCCACTGCATAAAATAGTTCCGGTCTAAAAGCTCGTATTCCAGCTTCAACTGGCACTTAGAAAGGACACAGATGTTCAATACGTTGTGTGTGTGTGTGCATTTAAAAAATTCAGATCTCAGTTTCAGCGGCATTTCTAAAAAATACAGATATTCGTGCTTTGGTGACGTCACTGATGGTTCTCTGTCACAGCATTCTTGTTTGGGTCAGAGTTAAGCTGTCAACCCAGGGGATATTTATTGCTGTGGGGGTGGGGGTGTCATTAGTGGAAGGATGAGGGCGAAAAAGGGTTTCCGAGGGCATTTCGCGTTTCTCCCCCTGGTTTCTCCTTCTTGATTGTTGATTTAAAACACTCTTCTGTCTTTTCGGTTTTTTCGAATGGCATCTGCCGGTCACTCGAGTGTATTTCAGCCGCATAAAGCTGGGAAACCACTACGAAGCTCTGCTAAGGTGATCGTTATGAATGTTTTCACTAAATTGATGAAAAAACATTCGCCGAATAAATCAAATGAATTAACAGTTCTTACGGCAGAACTCACTGGCGTTTCAAGTCGCACCATTGCGAGAATGAAGGTTGAATTAAGTACTGAAGTACCTCAGATCCATCGGCAATTTATTTCTTCAAATTAAAATACAATTCTCGCTTGGCTTACATAGAACGTTTTCTCGAAATTAGTTTGGAGTTCCCAATTCAGTTCTCAATATAGGCCAAGAAACGGCCATCTTTTCCTTTTGAACTTTTGTGCGCAGTTGCCTTAAACGCGTATGAACCGGCATGAAAATTCAGACAAATGAAAGAGTTCCTTCCACTGCCACACATAATTCGGAAACTTGGAAAACTGCCACACATTCAAAGTGTTCCTCGGAGGAACAGCAATTTGTGCCCGGCCCATCAATGAAAAACATGTGGCAATTTTCCAATGTGTGGCAATTTTCCAAGTTGCTGAAAGATGTGTGTCAGTTTACAGTGAACCCTAAAATATCATTTACCACAGAGACGGGCTCTTGTCCAGTTACTTATGGCAACACGGGGTAGTTAAAAATGCATACACATTTAACGGATGTCTGTTATAAAAAAAAAAAAAATCTAATCAAGGCAAAATTTTTGAAAGAACGAAATTTTACGCATAACTGATGACATGGTAAAATTACTTTTAATTAAATCCCGCAGTTGGTAATCTTCAAGCAATAAGTATAAATATATGAAATATATAAAAAAAAATGGAAAAATACGTGAAAACAAAATTAGGCCACTTAAGACTTCTTCCCGTGTTTAGCAAACATAATTTCATTTTAAAAGTAAGAAAGAAAGAAACGTTACACGTTCTGTAACATCTCAAAAAATAAAAAAAAATAAAAAAAGATAAGAGAGGGAGAAATAAACTGCTTGTCTACCGGTCTGCAAAGCGCGTGGCGGTGGGGAGGGGGTTAAAATAGAGGGGTTTGGTCAGGGATCACGGTGACAGACAGCCAGCCCTGAGGGCTTGTGGGAGAAGTTTTCCGAGTGAAGGTTAATTACACACCAGTAGTTGCGGAGTAATACTGGGAGTGAAAAGGTCACCGTAGCTTCGGCCACATTGCCAGGATAGCTTTGCCCCGATTATAGAGGAGCGTTGTTGTTGTGAAGGAGAGAGTTTCGTTCTATGCCATTAGTTGGATTCTTCATTATTGTGAAACAAGTTGTGTGTGTGTGCTTTGGACGACCAAGAGTCTCATAATAAAAAAAGATTTGAGTAAGTACGTCTTTCTCAATTAATAGTTTTTGTCAGACCTCTGTCTGACTGTTAGGTTTATATCGTTAGTTTATTACCATTAACAACCAGCGTTAAGACTTTATTCATTCTAATTACTGCTGCAACATTACTACCAGTTATAAGTTTGTTCAATACTATTACTACACTACTAGCAGGAGACTTTATTCATGTTCTTAATTAACTAGTAACAACAACCATTTGAATTCACTCTTTGAAGCTCAGTAGGAAAGCTTCATTATTATCATTAGCTAGCTGGTAGAAAGAGCTTATTCATTATAATTAGCTTAGCGGAAAGAAAATAAAGCTAATTCATTATAATGTGACCACAAGGGTCTCAGCTTCCCTGCTCTGAAATCATTACTCTGTTATAGTGTTGCTGTTAAGTTGTTCATATTTTATTATTTTTATTTATTATTGTAATTTTCTTTCCAAAAAAAAAAAAAAAACGAATTACCACTTGTAAAAACATATAACGTTCATTTACCAATGAAACAGAAAAAAATATTGGAGAGTTTTTGAAAAAAAAATATTATTTACTTGTTACTGATTTACAGATAAGATTTTTTTTCTGTCTAAAGTAATATAACGTGCAAAGTTTAGTTAATTATATGTACATTGAAAAAAGAATTTGTTATGCATATGTTTTGTTGGTAAAACTATCTCAGTTGTTTAACGGTTTAGCATTTCCGTAAGATTCATACATCTTACGGAAATGTTTTTTGCACCGCTTTTGTTTTCTTTACTGGTAGACACGGCTAGGTGGTAGATTTACTAAGTGCTAGAAGTTCAAACGACAAAAGTCCGCCCTCCCAAAAAATAAGCAAAGTAAAAAAGAAAAATCAGAAAATGTGTTCAAGTCAAGCAAAAGAAATGCAAAAAAGTACTTAAAGGTCTTCTTCCTTGAGTAATCCATGAATAAAGAACACACTGACACGACACATCAGTAATGTTATTAACCTTACGGGTATAAGTCCGAACCAAACATACCGTCGCCGGAACTTTCGAAATGGCGTTGGAGCAAAATCCTTCAATAAAAATGGAAGGAAATTGAAAAAACGTTCAGCAAAAATCCAACAGAGAATTCACCAGGAGAGAAACAAAAATTGTAAACAAGCCGCCATTTTTTTATTCGATGCAGGCATCCAATATGACATCAAAGACATTAAAATATTCGCATTTCGTGCCACAACGTTTAAACTAATTTCTCAGCAAAACAGCAGCACATTTCATCTATTTTGTGCGGCAAGTTCAAAGTTCCCATCAGCTGGAAATCTAAGCGAACACTTTGCAAATGCTTTGTCAGTTTCGTTTAAACATTAGCAAGTCCTTCATTTTGTGTAAAACTTTCAAAGTAATTTTTGAGCTAAATATTAGCCCATTTTATTGATATTGCAACACAACCTTCGAAATTTCCATCAGCGCACGTTTTATGAAATTCTCCCACTACTCTGTTACTCTTCCGATTCAGCTTAGCCGACACGCACACGCAGGACTTGAAATTCAAATTTGAAATGGAAGGGAGTCTCCCCACTTGGGTTTCACAGATGGAGGGGATTGAAAATTTCAGGTGGGGAGTTTTGACTACGTGACTTAATAATATTAAAAGATTCTGGGAAAACAATAGTAATTTTTCAGATAATATAAGCTACTCGTGGATCCGAAAAATGACGAGAGTGGAAGACATCATGATCAGAGTTAAATCCCTGAAATGGCAATGGGCTGGACATACTGCCAGAAGGACAGACCATCGATGGACAGCCGAAATTTTAGATTGGATTCCAAGGGACAGGAAAAGACCCAGAAGAAGACCACATGGGAGATGGGTGGATGAAATTCGAAAGTATGCAGGGAGTGACATGGAGGAGACTGGCACAAGACAGACCGTTGTGGAGGAAATTTGAGGAGACCTTCGTCCAGCAGTGGATTTATAATGGTTGATGATGATGATGATGATATATATAGAAGACAAAAGTGATGTTCAAGGCTTTTACAAGAAATGAAGATTTATCGATTGATGGAGAAAAGCTGGAGATAACAGACACGTACGTTTATCTTGGACAGCAGATATCAAGTGAGGGTCACATTGATGAAGAAATTAATCGGCGTACAAAACTTGCCTGGAGAGCTTTTGGAAGAAACAGCATAATTTTCAAGAGCAATATGCCATTATGTCTTAAAAGAAAAGTGTTTGATCAATGCATCCTTCCAGTGCTTACGTATGGTGCAGAGACGTGGACCTTAACTAAAAGAGACATACAAAGGCTGCAGACAACTCAAAGCAGCATGGAGAGGTGCATGCTTGGTGTAACCAGGAGAGATAAGAAGAGGAACACGTGGATCCGAAAAATGACAAGAGTGGAAGACATCATGATCAGAGTTAAATCCCTGAAATGGCAATGGGCTGGACATACTGCCAGAAGGACAGACCATAGATGGACAGCCGAAATTTTAGATTGGATTCCAAGGGACAGGAAAAGACCCAGAAGAAGACCACATGGGAGATGGGTGGATGAAATTCGAAAGTATGCAGGGGTGACATGGAGGAGACTGGCACAAGACAGACCGTTGTGGAGGAAACTTGGGGAGACCTTCGTCCAGCAGTGGATTGATAATGGTTGACAATGATGATGATGATGATGATGATGATATAAGATCTTTAAAACAAACAGGTGAATCACATCAAAAAATTTACTACATTCAGTTCATTACAAATTACCATGATTCATTTTACAAAACTTGAGTTATGTAAGTTATATGAGTTATAGAACAACTACTTTCAATTTGGGAAAACTTTTTTCATTCAAAAATCGGGGCTAGCTATGGGCTCCCCACTCTCCCCACTCTTAGCTAACTATTATGTGGGAAAACTAGAAGAAAAGATACTAGTACAACCCACATACTTCTGCTTATATAGCAGATACATGGATGGCATCTTATTTATAATAGATAGCTCAGAAATTGTTCCAGAAAGAATTCTAGACTCATTCAATGAATTAGATGATTCCCTTAAGTTCACTATTGAACTTCAAAAAGAAAGAACTTCTTAGATATTACTATCTATTATGAAGATGAAAAATTCTTTTTTTTTTTTTTTTTTGATTGGGGGTTTAACGACCACCGTGAGCAACTCAACGGGCTATAAGCAGTCGCCCGTCCCTAATTTAGGGTCACTGGTTCCAGGGAAGGGAGAGAGCCAGTGCCGTAAGACAAACACAACATCCATGCCTGACCGGGATTCGAACCCGGACCCCTTACGGACGAATGATCAGAGGCCAGAGCCTTAGACCACTGCGCCACCGGGGCGGCGATGAAAAATTCCTCACTAGTTGGTATAAAAAACCAATGAATACTAAAAGACTACTGGATTTCAGTTCCTATCATCCAGTTTCTATTAAGAAAAATGTAGCAAGTCAGTTTTTAAGAAAAATTAATAAAATAGTTTCTACTGCAGATAAAAAAGAAGCCCATGAAGAAGAACTTAAAGTCATACTTACAGAGAATAACTATCCTAAAGAAGAAATTGAGAAGCTTCTGAATTTTAATGGTACGAAGAACCCACAAAAGCAACAAGTAAAATTCACTAGAAAAATTTCTTATCACAAAGGTTTATTTGGGGCTTTAAAGAGAATTAGTAAAAAATACAATATTAGGCTAGCTCCAAGTTTAGAGAACAAAGTTAAAAATTTTTTTCCCTAAAATAGTTCAAAGAGAGGAAGATATTTTAAAAATGCAAGGAGTAGTTTATGAAGTAAATTGTAGTTGTGGACTATCTTACATAGGTGAAACAGGTCGCAGACTAGAAATTCGTATAGCTGAGCATAAAGCAGCTATAAAAAATTGCTCCAACAAGACTGGATTAGATAGACATGTTAGAGAAACTGGGCACAGCATGGATTGGAATTCCCTTAAAGTAATCAGCTTCCAAAGCAATTTCCAAAAGAGAAAACTGAAAGAAGGAATAGAGATTGAGAAAAATCAAAATTCCATCATCAATGACTGCAAAGGATTTTCCCTGCCTAACATCTGGCAGGATTTGTTGAAAAATAACCTAAACCGTCAAGGTTAACCGTAACCGTCAAGGTAAACCGTAACCATGATAGTGACAAGCAAAAAGTGACAACAAGAAGAGAGCCTGAAGAAGGAGAAGAGTTTTCTCCGAAAATTTGCTATTAATGAAAAAATTTCCTAGTAAATTCCCATAAGTTGCTTTAGATTATTAATTCAATTAAACTAGGAAGCCATTTCTCAATATGAGCTTTATTCATTGAGTTATGTGTTTTGCAGCACATTTACATCATAAAATTTTGCCTGAAGTATATGTGTTTGTGTTTCATTATTTGCCACAGTTGGCAAGCTTTGATCCGCTGCTGTTTTATTTCTGAGGGTTAATCTGGCCCAATATCAGAAATATGCATTAAGATTTTTGTTGCTCACTGAATCTCCAAATTTCGACTGAATTCTGTTTTTGTGCTAAAGTCATGTTCACATGCTACGTTTGTTAAACGCAACACAAGACTTGTTTGCAAAAGGAACTTTTGACACTAATAAAAATGTGTGCAGATGGTTGCTTATTAAACTCTTTCAGAAAACTTTGGACATTGGCACATATACTCTTCATTTTTCGCAGCTATTTTTGAATAGGGAATATTCCATAACTGCATCTTCATTAATTTTCGAGAAAAAACAAAACTGGTCTGTCAGGCTTTTGAGAGACCGTACCAAAACTTGAGTGTGCGTATTGCTTCACAGATTCAGATTCTACACACTCAAACTTCAAAAAGAGTTCCATTGTGTCGGAAGGAAATCTGCAGTCTATTTGAATCACAAAAGATAAACCTTCACTGGACATTGTGATGTGCAAGTTTAGTATTACAAGTGTCAACTAATTTATTATTTTCGAACAAGTTTCCCTTCAGCTCTGAAATATATATCATCATCATCATCATCATCATTGTCAACCATTATCAATCCACTGCTGGACGAAGGTCTCCCCAAGTTTCCTCTACAACGGTCTGTCTTGTGCCAGTCTCCTCCATGTCACCCCTACATACTTTCGAATTTCATCCACCCATCTCCCATGTGGTCTTCTTCTGGGTCTTTTCCTGTCCCTTGGAATCCAATCTAAAATTTCGGCTGTCCATCGATGATCTGTCCTTCTGGCAGTATGTCCAGCCCATTGCCATTTCAGGGATTTAACTCTGATCATGATGTCTTCCACTCTTGTCATTTTTCGGATCCACGAGTTCCTCTTCTTATCTCTCCTGGTTACACCAAGTATGCACCTCTCCATGCTGCTTTGAGTTGTCTGCAGCCTTTGTATGTCTCTTTTAGTTAAGGTCCACGTCTCTGCACCATACGTAAGCACTGGAAGGATGCATTGATCAAACACTTTTCTTTTAAGACATAATGGCATATTGCTCTTGAAAATTATGCTGTTTCTTCCAAAAGCTCTCCAGGCAAGTTTTGTACGCCGATTAATTTCTTCATCAATGTGACCCTCACTTGATATCTGCTGTCCAAGATAAACGTACGTGTCTGTTATCTCCAGCTTTTCTCCATCAATCGATAAATCTTTATTTCTTGTAAAAGCATTGAACATCACTTTTGTCTTCTGAAAGTTCATTTTTAAAAACATGTTACCTATTTTGTTCGTTTGTGTAAGGTGATGCTTTGTACTATCATTCTCCTATTACTAAATATGGATAGCGAGAATACGTTAATCGTGTGTTTTCTTATTTTACTTACATTTTCTATCTGGTCATCAGAATAGTGTTACATTTCTGTATATGGTCCTATTTTGATTCCTAACATCTTTACACTGTGCTGTATATTTGTACATTGTTCCTGAATATTGCCGAACAGGTATTATATTCTATTTACACCAGGAAGTCCAAGTTTGTTCTTCTCCTGATATTCATCATTTCATTGATTTGTCTTATGATCAGTTTGCCAATTGCTTTGTACTGTACAGTCTTGTAAATATGGTGTGTTAGCTCTCACTGTCTTAGTGTACTTTTTTGCAAGAGAAATGTTGTCTCATGAAGTTCTCAATATTTTCTTGAACAACTTTGTTAATCGCACAGCAATGCACTTATGAGCATTACGTTTTTGTTAAAATCTTTCCTAATTTCGTTCTGTTGTGTTTGGAGATGCCCAGACATGCTTGTCGCTGATCATTTATCACGAGCTGTGTGTTTGCTCCATTTTTCAACTTGTGCACTATGCTGTATATTTGTATATCGATTTTAGTAGTTTAACGATCTTTGATCGTATTTTATTTGTATTTAGACGTCCTTATTAGTTCGTCTCCTGATTCCTATCTTGAATAAAGATATTTTGAAGCCACCTTTGCCGCCCCGGGGGCGCAGTGGTCTAAGCGATGGCTTCTGATCATTCGTCTGAAAGGGGTCCGGGTTCGAATCCCGGCGAGGCATGGATGTTGTGTTTGTCTTACGGCACTGGCTCTCTCCCTTCCCTGGAACCAGTGACCCTAAATTAGGGACGGGCGACTGCTTA